>QOCX01000339.1:172814-214890 GCA_005959815.1 Sarcophaga bullata | reverse complement strand
CTGTCCACACTCTGAAGGAGAGGAGGACAATTGAGATAAAGGACATCGATGAAATCACGGAGAAGTAAGATGTGTACAACGCGATACGAAACATTCCAGGTATTGAGGGTTTCAGTGGAACGGACATAGTTGGTCTCAGGAAGGCATATGGTGGGACGCAAACAGCCACGGTATGTCTTAATGCAGATGCTGCAGCTATTCTTCTGAAGGAAAATAGAATTAGGATCGGCTGGGTAATATGCAGGATTCGTGAAAGGAACATCCCGATTAAATGCTTCCGATGCTTACAATTTGGACATTTAGCCCGTCAGTGTAGGAGTGAAATTGACCGCTCGGGTACATGTCGCAGGTGTGGACAGGAGAGTCACATTGCTAGGAATTGCGAACAAGAACCGCTCTGCATGTTCTGCAAAGTGGACAACCCAAAATTCGCCAACCATATCGCGGGGAGCAGGAAGTGTCTGCAGTTCCAAAGCGCTCTTAAATCGCGTTCGAGGAGATGAGGATAATTCAAATTAATTTGAATCATTGTGAGGCAGCCCAGGATCTATTGACCCAGAGGTGATGGAGGAAAGAATTTGCGTCGAATCCATAGCGAACCGTATTAGGGTGGGGGCTACAGGAACATACCTGGACACCGACGAGTCTACTACTTGCCAGCGTTATGATTTGCGGTTCGTTACCCTTCCAGCAAATCCACACACGGGATACTGGCTTCGTAATGGCCACGATAAAGGGGGTTTTCGTCTATAGCTGTTACGCGCCCCCGAGGTGGTCTATGTACGAGTTCCAACATATGATGGAGAGTCTGGCACCACATGTACGTCGAAACAACCCCGCTATTATTGGGGGGGACTTTAACGCCTGGGCGACCGAATGGGGCAGTAGATGCACCAACGCCAGGGGTCGCTGCCTCTTGGAAACGTTTGCTTCCCTTTCAGTGGCGCTGATGAATGACGGAAGAGGAAGCACATTTAGAAGGGCTGGAACGAGTTCTATTATAGATTTGTCGTTTGTAACCGATAGCCTTGTTTCGCGGACCGCGTGGAAACTCACTGAAGATTTCACGAATAGTGACCATCAGGCAATCGTGATGACGCTTACAGGGCGCAACACGAGAGGAGAAGGATTGCCGAAGTTCACGGGACCTAAATGGAAGGACTCCTGCTTCGACGAGGAGACATACAAATTGATGCTGTTGTCTTTTCGTATGACTGGCGGCACGGTCGAGGAAACGGTGAGGGGTGTATACGGCGTGCTGAACGGAGCATGTGATGCTGCTATGCCTAGGAGGACTGTATGTAGGGGACGTTCCCCCTGCTACTGTTGGAATAATGAAATTCGAAATCTGCGGTCGGCATGCTTTGGGGCGAGAAGAAGGGCCAAGCGTACGAGAGGAAGGCCGACATGGGAAGCCTAACGGGCTGCATATGAGGATCTAAGGCATCGACTTAGAAGGGCCATAAAAAGGAGAAAGAAAATATCCTTTCAGCGGATATGCCAGGAGGCTAACATCAACCCTTTTGGAACAGCGTACCGGGTCGTCTGCAGGAAAATCGGAGCTCAGCCTAAACTGGGCTGTCCGATTTTGCTGCGGGAGATTATTAGTACGTTATTTCCACTGGGCCAGCCCTACACATTTATAAGTAGGGACCCGGAGGCGGCCCATACCATACCCGAGGTGACAGAAGAGGAGGTACTTGCAGCATGCGCTAGAATAGGAGGTAGGAAAACACTCGGACCGGATGGGATCTCAAACCGGGCACTTAAGGTGGCTATCAGGCATAGACCGGAAATGATCGCCAATGTGTTCAACAAGTGTTTTGTCGAGGGTATTTTTCCACGTAGATGGAAGAAGAAAAAATTGGGCTCATTCCAAAACCTGGTAAACCTCCAGGTGAACCATCGTCGTACCGTCCCATCTGCCTACTTGACACGATGGGAAAAATACTGGAGAGGATAGTATACAATCGACTGCTGACACATGTCGAGGCGAGAGAGCTCTCTCGGACCTGCAATACGGATTTAGAAAGGGACGTTCCACTGTCGACGCGATAAGGAGAGTGGTCGACATTGCAAAGGACGCAATAGAAGGCGAAAGATGGAGATTTGGATCTAAGGAATACTGCGCGGTTGTCACACTTGACGTTAGGAACGCGTTTAACTCGGCGAATTGGGGGTGGATTATGAGAGCCCTTTTCAACATGGCTACGCCTCCATACTTAAGGAGATTTCTGAATGATTACTTTCAGGACAGGAAGGTAATATACCAAACGGATGAGAGAAAAGAAATACGTAGTGACGGCGGGGGTCCCGCAAGGCTCTGTACTCGGGCCACTACTGTGGAACATCATGTACACAAATGTATGTACACATGTATATATGTGTGTATGTACGTATACCAGCAGTTATAAAACGTTTTTAGAAAATCATTTTGGAATATCTGATTTTGTACAATGCCATCCAACGCCAGGATGTTACATGATCTTTTACTTCTTTAGAACAATTTGCGGTTATGTTTGCTTTAATTTCTTAAATGTGATTCGTTCAACCAGCAGTTGTGTAAATGAATGTATATTTGCTTGTAACTGTGTAACAGTTTGCTATTTGCCGATGAAATTATAATACTTTCACGTTTCTTGGTATGTGTTTTTCAAAATTACACTAAAATCTCGATTATACTGTTAAACGAAAAAAAATTTTTTTTTGTATTTAAAATTTTAAATATTTTTTGATACTGTTTGAGTATGTTGTATTAAATCCTAATATTAGAAATATTTGGTGGCCCTAATACACTATTTTGTTGTAGTAAAATTTAAATAAAAAAAAAATACTAAAAAGCGGGAAACAATTGCTTACAACTTACGTGGATGCAATCAAAAAGTTTTTAAAATTTTTTTTAAAGAAATGTGTAAACTAACTGCACATGGATTTTCAGTAGAGAAATTGCTGGTGTATACTCCAGAGATCGTAAGGCCCTATATTCTTAGCTAATAGCAAACTCATCTGATGTTTACAACTACCGGGCATTACTTTAACGTCACGTAACATAACATGACAGAAAAGATTTCTTGTAACTCTTCGTTTAGAAAGGAAATTGCGTAGCAAACGAGTGATGAAATCGAGAGACGTTAAACGTCATTTAAGTGTAGACGAAAGTCTGCACTAGCAAGTTAAAAAATTGAAATTTTTGCATAAATTTTATCTTTTAATGAAAATTTTAAACCTAAACTTCTTATAAAATCCTATCCACATCCAGTGGCGGTCAACACTGCCTCAACATAATTTAACAGACGACAGACTCAATTTTTTGGTAATTTCCCCACGATTAATGGCAATCAAAATATGTAAAAAAGAGGCTCAAATAATATCAGTCTTGCTGAAAAAAAAAAAAAAATCAGGCTGGAGTTCATTGTTCAGCGGCAAACTATTTTTAATTCTCTTCCGAAATTCTTTTTAGCATTGAAACGATTAGTTATTGATATCTGCATTCACACTTTCCTATAGACCCAGTACGGTTCTGTAGAAATGAAAAAAGCTTACTTCTGGACAATAAAATTTTGATGCCCAAGCAATTTTTTTGTTTTTTGGTGTTCTTTGGGTCGTTATTATGTTGAAATATGCAGGAGTATAGTATCTCATCCACATTCTATAAAATAACGTCCTTCTAATATGGATTCTAAGTTTGATCTTGAAAAACGATTACACGTCATCACACAGAGTCTTTCGTTAGGCACTATGATTGAAATTTTGTAATTAATTTGAGAGACCTATTGATTCCATTACGACTGTTAGCTTCTCAGGGTGAAGAGCATACGAAATGTTTAAAATTCAATGACTCAAGCGCATATTATGTTGGATTTTGGTTATGTTGGTTGTGTTTTTTAACGTATACACCGGTTTACATCACCTTCACATCAGACACTCATGAACTAATATCGCTCGTGCTGAATATCCAATATAACATGTGCTATGTTGCATGTAGCGCCGTCTTGATGTGCAGATCATCTACTTCAAACCAAAAGATGTTGGTTAATCTCTGACCTATAGTGGCCATTGCTACTTTTAACCAACACTGTACATATATGCTTCCAGGTTTTGCTACAAATGTATTCTTTTTCATTTTTTTTTTTTGTAACAAAACAATTTGTGATTACAAGTTGTTGCAATGTCATATTCTTTGTAATAATTAGGGTGGCACAATTAAAAAAATATTAAAAATGACAATAAAAATTCATTTTTGTTAACTAAATTTCTGTTCCTCTTTCTCTCCTTTTCTTATGGGTTGTAAGCACTCATCAGTCTGGATTACATACATGATTGGCCATTACAACCCTTCAGTCAGGATTATGTAGTGTGTTAATTTTATACATGAGTGGCGGGACCTACAGTTTAAAGTCAACTCTCAACGATAGATTTTTGAGAAACTTTTCATGAAAATTTTATTTACGCTCAAAGTTTTTGCCAAAAATCTGCTGAGAGGAAACCTATGAAGAAATATTTTGTTTTTGATGTCTGACCGGGGATTCGAACCCTGGCCTTACGTCCCATAATCCAACACACTACCTAGAAGACTAGGGATGGATTACCATCCAGATTTTTACACCACCAATGTTGTTTGTTTCTCTTAGGTAAAGAGTAGAGGGACCTTTTCAGGACAATTTGTTTACTCTCAGAGTTTTTGCCGGAAATCTGCTGAGAGGTACTAGCCGAAGAAATATTTCTTCTAAGTATTACGCTTCGTTTTAATTGTCTGTTCTGGTGTTTTTAACCATGGCCTCACGTCTAATAAGCCAAAACACAACACACTAGACCACAACGACTTCGAAGGAATGCAATCAGTTCTGATATTTTCTTAAACCATTACCCCTCTAATATGCCTGCTTTAAGGCTTGTGCTAATAACCTCACATGAAACGACACGTACATTGTGCATACAGAGACATGTTGTACACACTTGTAAACAAAACGACAAAAAAAATTCGAACAAGAATTAAGAAGGAGTAAAACGAGAGAAAATACATGAAAAGAAAAAAAAAGGAAAACATTTTTTGTCTTCAAAGTGAACACAACGCCACGATCAATTCCACTGACATTTACTTTAAAACGTTAGAAGGCATGAGAATACAAAATATAATGAAAAATAAAAAAGAAAAACAAGAAAAAGAAAAATAATAACAGAGCAACAATAACGGAATGCAAACACTCACTACAATATGGCTGGAGTTGAACTTCATGCACATAAATACGTATTTGAAATGAAAATTAATTGAATTTTGACATGGAAAAACATAAGTAAAGCTGGAAAAACAACACACACATACATACATACAAACACACAAAATATATTGTAGTTTATTTATTAAAGAAAATAAATTTAAATTCAGAAAAATTTAAGAAAACCGATTTGTATGTGAAATACATTGAGAGTTAAAGCTACATGAGATAGGGTAAACAGTTTAACAGAATTTTGCAAAAAGAAAATTTAATTTAAAGACATATTTTTGGTTAAATGTTGATGAAACTTTTGTTGCAAAAATATATGAAAAAAACTTTGTACACAAATTAAAACTCTAGAGATAGCAAAAATTCATATTCGAAGAGTAAACAGAGGAAGGCGAATAATAAAAATTCTTGAATTCTTTTAAAGGAATTCAAGGCACTCGATTTTGAATCGCTCAAAAGAATGCGGGCTTTCATACAGACATAATTGGCCGATACAACCCTTCAGTCATGATTATGAACTAGCTTCTCACGCCAGTTTTGTTGTGTGCAGTAATTATTATACATGAGTGGTGGGACCTACAGTTTAAAGTCGACTTCAAACGATAGATTTTTGAGAAACTTATGAGGGCAATCTGAGGGCAATCTGAGAGGAAGTTGCCGAAATAACATTTTTAAGTATTTCGTTTTGTTGAAGATATCTTGACTTGATTCTGAACCGTGGTTTAATAAGCCATCACACCACCAACTCGACTACTACGCTGCTAGAGCACGCTGGCTTTCGCAGACCACAATCTTGCAAATATTGTTTCGTGACTGCTCTTGATTAAAATTAAAATAATTGAGAAACTGAGGGTAAATGACCAAACCATGGACATCACGTGTATCACTGAATTGGTTCTGAAACAGTTGGCAACGGACATTAATTTTCATCGAATAGCCATCATCAACGGTGATGCGAATTCTTAAATGAATGGCTACATAAGCAAACTATACTGTCCAATTGAAGGCAATACTAATCCACATGAGATCGCAGAGCGAAGTGTTTAATGTGGATTTTGGCAGACCAATCATGTTAATGGCAAACAATATAGTTCGAAGACTGCGAACGTCTTTTGGCGTATTACTAGAACGGCTCTACACATGAATGACTCATTGCAGAATGAATAATCTGCATGAGGGATTTGAAGGCGTGTTAATATCACGTAGAGGTGATGTGAACTGAGATCATGGTATTGGGCCCCCTCATACTCTTTCTTGTAAGGTTTTCTTATGTCTTAGGTGTATGAAGATAGGCCAGAAATCCCCAACGGTTTTCAAAATCAACATAATCCATGTCTTCGGTCAAATCCAGCCTGATCTATATGTCTGTGTCTCAGAAAATAGAGCATTTGGATTGTGCTATGACTAGAGAAGCCATGGCGGACATTTATATTGTTTATATAGTTATGGCATCAATAGGTCTTTCAGATGAATAAATATATCGATGATATCACACACATAGAGTCTTTAATTAGTTTTAATTAATGTATACATACACACATACATAATTGGTCAAACATTCAGTTAGGATTACGATCTAGAGCGTCACATCACTTATGTTGTGCGCATTCGTTTTATCCAAAAGTGGCATAACCTACAGCTTAAAGACGACTCCGAATGACAGAGTTTTTTTGGGAAACTTTTTCATGGCTTGAAAGTATAGGAAACATTTAATGAAGGACACAATATTTTGTGTCAAAATATCTAAAACTATGACATCATCTGCACTAACTTTTTAAATAATTTTCACTAAAATTCCATTGCTGGCAGTTTTGGACAGACTGTCGTGTCTAATTCTTAAATAATTTCACTAAATCTGAAATATCTTTACTAAATCCCTTAACGTTTTTATTCTATAACTCAGTGGCCACAATAATAGAAGAAGGCCTTCATGAATCAAATCATGCTGTTGTCGTTTGCCACAATTTCCTTACAAAATAATGTATTTATAACACTTAACATAAAACAGTATTTACAACGATTTAAACATACCAACGACATGCCAGTGTCACCACTTGATGTCATTTCAAGGAACAAAATCAAAGCATAAAACCGATATTCCCTAAGCGCATCGTGTTGCTCAAATACAATAAAGCCTTTCGCGTTATTGTCGCTAAACATACACGGAATTACAATACGTACATGCATGTATATGTACAAAATACATACACAATACAAAACACATACATATGAAAACGATTTAAAAGCTTGTTAAGCTGACTTTGACAAATGCGCTAAACAACAACAACAACAGCAATACCGACACGAATTGCATACACACAAAAACAATATACAACGAACAGTAGCAACAGCATGGCGTCAAAACTTAAAATCGTCAAGTTTGACACACCAATAACAACACTAAAGAGAAGGATAACAATAACAAAAAAAAGGAAGAGAAGTGCAACTAACTCTGATTTAAAGGGGGAAACATACGACAACATACGAAATGGAGAGCGTAAGTAGATGATACATTGTGTACATATACAGAAACAAAATAGTAAACAACCAACAGCAATGACAACAACAACAACAACAACAAAAACAAAAACTAACTAAAAAAGTAGCAATAAAAGAGAACATAACAATTGCAACATTGGAATAACATGACATTAAAAACGTGAATACAACAAAACAGCAATTCACACGCTACAACTAAATAAACACTAGCCAGAATACTTTTGTGGCATGTGAAGAAATGAAAGAGCAGAGCACCATATAAAGTACGAAAATGTATAAAAGTACACATACATACTAACCGGCACATGTCCAGACATTCTTATATACAAACAGCAATACAAGATACAACATGTCATTACATAGTTGGAGAAAGAAAAAATTCGGTTTTTTTTCTCCGTATTTTTAAAACCGTTACATGCTTAGAAAACAAATTCAGGAAATAAAACATATACATACACAATGTTGTTGTTTGTAGTATTTTGTTTATCGATTTCCATTCAGATTTGAGTGATAAATTCTGAAAGGTATTAAAATATCATATTATTAACTGGTATTATTGTCATAAACCATGAACGAATGCTTGTTTAGTCAGTAGAGAGAGATTTTTCGAATGACCATAGCTTCTGTAGTAGTTTTAACAGAACCTCTAAGCATGTACACAGAACGCGAGTACAACTCATTTGAATGATTTTCTTCAGATTACGATCTCAAAGAAGCCTACAAATTTTATTTTTTAGCTTTCAAATTTAATCTATTAAATTTAAGCTATTATCTCCTCTCTTGACACGTTAAGTAGAATAAAAAAAAAATGAAATTTCCTAGCTCTTTGGCGTATTAATTTGCAGCTAACATTTGTAAAGGAATTTAGGCAATGAGTAGTCTTTGTGAATATTTCAAGAGTTAAGAAAGTAACCTTAAAACATTTCCTATATTTGGCGCTACCACTGCCATAATTTGAATAACTGATAATCATGCATGATTGTATTCTAATTGCTGTTTCATTTTTGTGTTTTACTCTGTGCTTGAGCTCTATGTGTTGAGCTCTTGAGCTGCTTACAGGACGTTTGTTATGAATTTTACCAATGCATAGTGATAATCCAGTTTGAGATTCTGATTTCTTATGACATTAATAACCAACACTGGTGTAACATTTTCAAACAGGAACTCAATATCGGAAACAACAAGAGTGAAAAAGCTCCCTCTCTCTCTCTATCCCTCTATCAGGAAAGACAACATAATTATATCTTTACAACATAGTTTGCAATATCAAACAAAGCAACCAGGCTATACATACATACGTAATTGGCCATTACAAACCTTCAGTCAGGATTACGGCCCAGCTTCTCACACCACTTATGTTGTATGTGTTAATTGTACACATGAGTGGTGGGACCTACAGTTTAAAGTCGACCCCAAACGACAGATTTTTTTTGAGAAACTTTTCATGGCAATTTTATTTACTCTCAGAATTTTTGCCAGAAATCTGCTGAGAGGGAGTCGCGAAGAAAAATTTTTTTTCATATTTCGTTTCTGAGGTCTGACCAGGGATTCAAACGCAGACCTTTCGTCTAATAAGTCAACACACTACCTACTAGACTACGACAACCAGGCTATATTCATTGTAATAGTGGCTAACGAGATACTATTGTTCAAATACGATAGATTTATCTTAGCTCCTGGTCCAAGGAATAATATAGATGTAGGCTAAAGGACCTTTAACGATACTGGGAACCTTATAGATTGTGCAGTTCGAAGGAACCTAAGTAAACTGAAAGCTTACTGATATACCGAGCGCTATATGTGAAAAATTCCTAATTTTTCCAAGATCGACATCATTGATTAGAATATCAACGCAAGAAGTTAATTTTTCAATCGTAGCTCATTTCTAGTTTAAAAATGCCAGAATGCAAGGAAATCATAAGATTATTATTTTTCAATAATCATTCTAAAAAAGCAAAAACTTCAGACACCATATTGATGAACTATCAGAAATAATAAATCCAGCTACAGTTATGCGTCCATGTGGATATTGCCTGCAGGTCAGATGTGTTTCAGTTCTTTAAACTAAACCTCTCGTACCAAAAGAAGTAGCCCTATGGTACCCAACTCATCAAAATACAACTCGGTTTACAAAACAATTTCATTTACTTACTTCACATGTTTTGTTTTATGCCACAATTCATTCGAATTTCTGGATTTTTTTTTATCCGTACTTGTTTCAACTTCAGTCCATAACTTCTCAATTGTTTTGAGATCAGGAGTCAGCATAAAATACTTATGTTCTAGATGATATAATCGTATTAATACTTTATTTTTAATGCATCAGCCTTAAGCGCTCTTATGGCTATTGCACTTTAACTGGCTGTGGTTTTATGGAGTTTGAAGGCTATGAAATTCCAAACCTTTCAAACGCTTCACTACATTATAAACTTTTTCTGTAAAGCAACCAAGTAGCTTGTTGTCGCCGTAGTTTAGTAGATAGTGTGTTGGCTTATTAGACGAAAGGCCAGGGTTCAAATACCCGTTCAGATATCAAAATAAAAATATGAAAAAAGATATTTTTTAGGTGACTTCCTCTCAGCAGATTTCGGGCAAAAAACTCTGAGAGTAAATAAAATTGCCATGAAAAGTTTCTCAAAAAATCTGTCCTTCGAAAGCGACTTTAAACTGTATGCCCCACCGCTCATGTATAAAATTAACACACACAACGTAAGTAGTATGAGAAGCTAGGTCGTAATCCTGACTGAAGTGTTGTAATGGGCAATTATGAAAAATTATACTTACCATCTGCTCCCAGCTGCTTTGAAATTGTGTACTACCTTTCTTCTTCAAAACAATGCGATTCGTGTTATGCCATGCGAACGAATCCTACAAGTTCCACAATGTTTGAAGTTCCACAGGCAAAAGGAGGGGACAAATCAAAACTTTGCAACTAAATTTTACTGCATTAAGGATTATAATTTTGAAGACTCTATGGGTGTTTGTGAGTACGGGGATTGACAAATTGATTACCTCCAGAAGCACTTATCTGTTATACGTTTTTTAAATTGTGGATTATAAAAAAATGTATGATGAGAGTATAATACTGGCTCATTTGCTTGTATGTCAACATAAGGCACTGCGTGTAGTCATATCACGAGTGTTGATCTCTGTTTAAAATATTAAAATAATTGAGCAGGAAGTACTAAAGCAACACGATTTTATAAATGAACGAAAATTTTCTAAACAAAGTTTGATAGAAAACACTTCAAACTTAGAAAAGAATATAAATGTGCTCATAATGCTAAGATATAATGATTTGAAATATTATTTTGATTCAACGAGTGATCAAAATAAAATAAAAAAGATAAAAAGATCATTCCTATAAATTATAGAATTATTCATTAAAACAAATCAAATTCAATTCAATCAAAATATTTCGAAAATCATTCACAAAATCACAAAATCAAACTAGAATTAATTTGCTGCAGGGATAAACCCCTTGTAGTTTCATTTAATGCTTGCTTTACCAGTTATTTCAACTGAATGAATGACATTAAAAAAAAAAGAAATGAAAATAATAAATTGTTATTATTAAAGAGTAATTTGATATTTTTTTTCTATTGTTTGTTAATAGCAATTAATTTCAAATTCAAATCAATTTAATTAACATAAATGTCAAATTTTTAACACAAAAATGATAAAAAGTTTTAACAACACAATCGTATTTAAAATATTTGTAGTTTGTTGTTGATTATTAACATAGAAATAATTGTTGAAATTAAATTTTAAAATATTTTTTTGAATTGTTTTTCCTTTTATTTAAGCACTTTGTTGTTGTTGTTTTGTTGTATTGGCTATTCCCATACGTTTAATTAAGTTAATAAAAATTCATTTAAAATTATATTGTTGTTGTCTTAATAATAAAAAAAAATTATTATTCTAACCTGAGGCCTTTCCCCAATAAAAAAATAAAAAATAAAAAAAAATAAAAAAAAAAATGTTGAAACATAAAATTGCCTGTGTTTATGAATAATAAATTTTAAATTAATGTTTTTGTTCATAAGAAGAAAAAAAACTACAAAAAAAAAAAAAAAAATTAAAACCTTAAGCATCCGTTTTATTAGAATTTTTGGCTAAAAGCTTTAGAATGTTTAAAAACAAAAAGAATGAAAAAAAAAATAGAATAAAAAGTAAAGCCACTGATTAATTTTATATCGTGTATAATATTTAACGTCTCGTCTTTTCGTTAACAAAAAAAAAAAAGGGAAAGTAAGAAGGGCATATCAATTAACTACCTTGAACGCAATAAAACCGGAATGTGCTCATTTAAGGCCTTCGGCTAATAACACCATAAAGATATACACCACACCACATCAAACAACACCAAACCATTGCTTATGTATCTCAAACCTTAGCACCAACTCCAACTCCAACTCTGTAGCTATAGCTTAGGATCTTTGCTAATTTTGACATGCCCTCGAATAGAATGAAATTTATTTACTGCATATTCAATATTCAATATTCAATACATACGATAAGCGATAACTGACTTTATCGTATTGTTGTATTGATTGATGTTTTCTTACCTAAAAGCAATTTTCGTTAAAAAGGAAATTAGTTATTTTTTCTTTCTTTCTTTCTTTCTTTCACTTTGCCCTTCTACATCATTCGCATTCATTCATCTTTTGGCTGGCTTAGGTGAACAGTGTGTTGTGTGAATGAATGACTGAAGCCATCAAAGCTGTGCTGATGATGTTGAAGATATGATGAAGAACAAAACCTGTGGCAGAAAAAAAAAAAAAAACAGCAAAAAAGCTTATGCAGAATACACAAAAATATTTTAAAAATTCATACGTTTGCTTGAAACAACAAGTGTGAGAAAGAAGACAAAAATGGGGAAAAAATAAATTAAATTCAATAAATTTCTAGGAAATATGCCAAGCAAGTGGGTTTTTGTGTGTACAAATCAATTCATTATAAAATATTGGCAAATATTTTCAAAATATATTGCTTTATCAACAAAAGAGATATTTTAAATGGTATTTAACTCACACACACACACACACACAAATAGCAAGGATGAATGGCTTGTAGTTTAAATATTTAGTATTCGCAAAAAGGGCTTTTCGATACGTTTTTAAGGTCCCAAACACAAGAATACATTTCTCAAAATCATATTCATCTATCGTAAGTTCAAGGTTGTTTACTAAAATCAATGTGTGGAGAAAGGTAAACACAAGAATAAAGCAATATATTAGGTAAGATTTCACTCAGATGCCTCAACCAGAATTATACTCATTAGACTCATTAGACACAATCTAATATTAAATGCAACTGAAAGTTAAAGTCTAATAATGATTATAGGAAGTAAGTAGGTATGTAAGCAACAATCTCTCACTTCTTTTTCGTAAGAAATGGGTTCCAGTCCCGTCTTTCTTTTACAGATTTCGTACACTTGCATAAGCCAGAGAAGAGTATACCAAGCTGAACGGCATATTTTCAAAAAGGAAACTAGCAAGTGCTTCGCTTAACCAATGTCTAATGTTATCAACGAATTTCCTTTGCGTTTTATGTACATCGTCCAGACATTACCTACTTTAACTAAGACAAGATGACCACTTATGGTGGCTATGTTTAAAAGTGTCCCGAATGCCTAGTTGATAGTTAAAGCTAAATTTTAAGCCCCGATTCTCACCAGACACTCTTGTGTTGTGTAGTGTGTTGGCTTATTAGACGAAAGGCCAGGATTCGAATCACCGGTCAGACATCAAAAACGAAATATAAAACAATATTTCTTAGGCGACTTCCTCTCAGCAGTTTTCTGGCAAAAACTCTGAGAGTAAATAAAATTGCCATTAAAAGTTTCTCAAAAAAATCTGCCGTTCGGAGTCGATTTTAAACTGTAGGTCCCGCCACTAATGTAAAAAATTAACACACACAACCTAAATGGTGTGAGAAGCTGGGCCGTAATTCTAACTGCAGGATTGTAATGGCCAATTATGTATGTATGTTATGTATGTATATGTGATCCCTCACAATAGGAAAGATAAAATATGGAAGTACTATCAAAAAGCAATTCCCAAAAAATAAAGCGAAGAAAGTACCCACTCTGGTCATTACATTTTTCCTTTCTGCTATAAACTATCTTTCCTGTATTCCAACAAAATATAGCGCATGAATAGAGGATATTGTCCGAGTGTTGGGGATTTACTGCAACTGCATACCTACGTCATGGTATAAAAGTAACCCTTAAATAATCGCACGCCCTGTTTAGCAACAGTGCGTAGAGGAAGTGTTGATTTGTTTTTAAGTGATGTTCCCCTACTTTAGGATACCTTAGAGAGCTATACCTACTTGAGCATTAGACGAATTTCTATTTCAATCTGTAAATTTTTGCTGCCATTCATTTTGCTTCCACACAAGTAAGGAACAGGAAAAAGTCGCCTAGGTTATACGCTAACATATCAAGATCAATATTTTTTTGCAAAGGCACAGTACACAGCAAGACAACCTTTTAGGAAGAAAAAAAACTACTATACTGCCGTTTTTATTGATGTCCTACCGCTGCAGACTTCAATCACTCTCCCCTCGCGGGACTGCAGTAAGGTATTACTTCGCGAAGGGCTGGTTAGCTTTAAAGCTTTATCGCACTAATTTAAATTTCACTTTCGTTTCTCCAACCTTCGGAGTTCCATAGAATTCTAGAATTCATCACCTCTTCCATAAGCCGGTTTGGTACAAAACTCGCTTGATCGGGCCATCTAAATCTGGGGCAGCATGTTAGAATATGGTCCGCATCTTCCTCCTAGGGGAAGCATATAGTGTAAGGTCATGTCCAAATCTGTGCAGGTACTTCCTGAAGCATCCATGACCTGTTAGGTACTGGCTCACGTAGCAGTTTAGCTTACAATGTTTGTTCGCCATCCAAGGGGTTATATCAGGGATAAGGTTAAACGTCCATGTACCCTTTAAACTGTTCTCTCATTGTGACTGCCATTTGTATATGGAAGTTCTTCGTTCCTCCGCTTTTATAACTGCTACTTGTTCTGGATGCTCGAGACAGCGAAAATATATTCGCCAGTATGTCTATCGGTATTATCTTTGTCAACACCGCTTTGTACCGCTTCATCAGACACTGGGCTGAAGCCACTTATCTGTCAAATTGCGCTTAGACGATACACCGAGGACAGTTTCCTTCTTGTCGTCCCCACGTAGAGTGCCTCCGACCATACTGGGCAAGCATATAACATTATCGACATTACAACCCTTTTAAATGGATTTGGTCCTCTAATAATTGCCATCTTCCTCGTCAGTGCACCCTGGGTTGCAGATGCCATTTCGCTGATGAATTTCACGTGCTTCAAGCAGCAATCTGTCGTCGATGATCACTCCAAAAGTATTTTATGGCTCTCTTCGATTCGATTTTAGTGCTGCCAACGATTACTTTCATCTTCTCCACTATCTTCCGGACACTTATCAAGAAGGCCTCTGTTTTATGTGCAGCAAGTGTTGAACATGCCTTATTAAGCTATGCTCCGACTTTTCGAATTGCTATGTTCGTCTGCTCCTCTATTTCCTTTACCGTCTTAGCGACCGAAACTATGGCAATGTCATCTGCAAAGCCCACAATCGTAGTCCCGTTTGGCAATTGCAGTAGAAGTACGTGAATTATGTTCCACAGTAGTGGCACGCGTACAGAGCCCTGCTGGATATCCGCAGTCACTGTATGTATGTACGTATGTATGTAGGTAATAATAAATAACTGTAACAGTGCTGATTGTGAATACAACTACATATGACTGGCATTATTTCGATAATGTTATTCACGTGTACAAAAGACAGAAAATTTTGTCTGAAAATTGTCTCTTAACGTAATATTCGCTCAATTATTAACTGATGACAGAATTTAAAAGTAAATGCAATAATTGGCCTGTTTGCCTTACTATATACCAAATATTTCCTCAATTTAACAAAAAAAAAACACATGAGGGTATAGAGAATATCAATGCAAGTCACAATCAAATTTCTTTTTTTTTTTGCTTTAAATGGCATAAAAATAGACAAAAAAAAATTCTACGATAAACTCTTCATTAGGATTTATTATATTAAAATGCATAGGGCCACATGTGTTCTTGTAGTATATCATCTTTATTTCTCCACCTAAAGCTATAAGAAGGATTATATGTTCCTTCCCCTCTATGTTTTCAATGAAAATTTTACAATCCTTCACACTCTTTCAATTGCATAATACCGTTTATGGTATAGGTTTACTCAAAAGAATTATGCATTGAAGCATTAAACTACTTCATTTACACTTGAATTTTCATACAAAGTGAACTTTAACGACAGATGAATCAAATATTCTTGAAATTGTACATAGGAAATGGAGAAAAAGTGCTTAGCAAATAAATGCAACTGTAACTGCATTGGCATTCGTTACGTATTCATATAATTGAACGAAACCTAACTGCTGCCTGTGCTGTCAGATGTCTTCTTATTACCATGCCCCATACACCATGCCCCAAATACAAAGTGTTTAGCATTCAACTTAATCAAAGGAATTCTACATTTGCCATTAATGTCTACTTTATTACAATTGCTTTTAAATCACTCCCATTCTCTATAAACTCCTGCCATAAAATATTGCATTTTTTCGTATTTCAATATTCCTACGTTTTTTTCTTTTATTTTTTATGTGTGGGAGCTGCTGTGTACCCATGTAGTTTTATGCATTGCAGTGCAGCAAGAGATGGCGATGATGATGATGATGATGAAATGAAAGATGCTGGGATTTAATGCCATGCAACGTGAAACGTGATTTTATTGCAGTTTTTTTTTTTCAATTTTTTTTTTCTGAAAATAAAAACGAAAGAAGAAACTTTAAGTACTAGGAACACTTATATTTTCTTACTTATTTTTCCATTTTTTTTTTTTTTTTTTTTTTTTTTGAAGAAAAGTTATACCTTTCTTTTCTTAGATTTTCTATTTTCCCATAAAAGGAAACTTTCAATATTTTCCAATATCAAATGCCAACAAAACTGTAAGGTAAACACGCAAAAGCTATACGGCAGATGAGATATTTTTCCTCTTTTAAGTACCTTGTTAGCAGTAAAACAAAAAAAGGTAATGTAAACTCCATAAAACAAAAAATTTTCTTTATTGAAAAATTATTTTCTAGACTTTCATAAGATTTAAATTGTCAAGAAAGTTTTGTTTGTCCATTTTGAAAAAAAAAAAAAAAACACCAACTTTGAAGAATTAATTTTTATTAAGTCAAGTCAACGAAATTATTATTTGCCAATAAATACAGGAAAATCAAATTCTATTGTAAGATATTAAAACTCTACCTATAAATTCAAGCAGAAGCAAAGAAATTTAATTAGAGAGTTAGTAGGTGGTGAAAATTTCAGTCAAATGAAAACCAAAATATTTCTGATTATGATTACGAGCTCATTACGAGCTGTTTCTGTAGCTTTAAACATCTGAAAGTCTACTAAAAATTCATATTTTAAGTTTCAGCGCGGGTTTTTCCTTTTCTTATAAGACCAACACTCAGGACATGGCCCCATCTTATGCAATTTATTGTGTTGGTATTAGGAAAATAGGTTATAGGAAGGAGAACAGAGGGAGTTTTTTTTTAACTTAAAAAGTTAAGTTTTTTGAGTAACTTATCATGGCAATTTTCTATTAACTCACAGAATTTATTGCCAGAAATCTTCTTCGAAATTGTAACCATGGTCCAACGCATTACCTACTAGACTATGGTGACTTTAATTTGGAAATTAAACCATGGCCTCACGCATTACCTACTAGACTATGGTGACTTTAATTTGGAAATTGAACCATGGCCTCTCCCATTACCAACTAGACCATGGCGACTTTAATTTGGAAATTGAACCATGGCCTTACGCATTACCTACTAGACTATGGCGACTTTAATTTGGAAATTGAACCATGGCCTCATGCATTACCTACTAGACTATGGCGACTTTAATTTGGAAAATTTCATATTAAAGTTAAATTTTGTTCTGGCTGAGCAGTAATCATTACAGAAGTGGATAAACTTTGCCAAATTGATGTAGCAAGAACAACACACCGATCGTCAGGAGATAGAAAAGGCATTGAAGTGCAACCACACAACCATTTGAAAATATATAATCTTGATATAAAGGGAATAGAATGGAAACTTTCTTAAAAAAAATTATAAAAATATGGTGAAATGCATGACCTTTCGAGAAAGATTGAGTTAAAGACAGAAGCAGTTTCCTTAAGATTTTTGATGTGATAGAAAAAATACTCTTTATAAGTCTCCCATAATTTGTCATGGGAAATTCGTTTTATAAGGATGATTACTATTGGTCGTGAATGTTTAATGTCTGTAAGAAAAGAGTAGAGGAGTGTTTATTAAAAGGACTTTAATTCCTTATGCAGCAGAGATCAGCAATGAGTATTTAAAAAAGATGAGTACATTCGAATCATACTCGTAATGCCTGATACGTATACGTATTCATACTTATTTTAATATCATACTCATACTGCTCATATTCAAAGTTTGAAGTACTCATCATACTCCTACTTAACACCACGCATGATGTTGTTGATTTCGACTCTCCTTTACTCAACATATGCACGACTCGCAAAATAAGTATGATTGAAGTACGAACACTAAAGTAGTCACTAGAAGATTATGTGTTTGCTCTGTTTGCAGTTCTGTGTTTTTTGCTTGTGTGTCTTTTTTCTTTTGTTGTAAATGCAACAAATGTATTCTATCATGGGTGTGCAAGCGAAGCGCATTAGTCTGGGACACTTCGCAAATGATTTCTGCAGAAGCTGCAGAGATGGGGAAGAGGAGGAGACAATTTTTCACTTACTGGGAACATGCCCGGCACTATGTCAAAGGAGGAAGAGATATCTATGTCGATGATCTAGCTGATTTGTCGAACATTGATATCGGTAGTTTGAGTTGCTTCATTGGAAGCTCTAAGTAGTTCCAGGACTAGGGGATAAGTAACATGAATTGTGGTATCACAATGGGCCCCATGTGGCCTAAGTGCGTCCATCTGAATTTTCTTGGAGGGCCGGCCACCTATTCCTATCTACCTAAATGCAACAATAACTACATACATACATAATTGGCCATTACAACCCTTCAGTCAGGATTACGGCCTAGCTTCTCACACCACTTATGTTGTGTGTCTTAATTTTATACATGAGTGGCGGGACCTACAGTTTAAAGTCGACTCCGAACGACAGATTTTTTTGAGAAACTTTTCATGGCAATTTTATTTACTCTCAGAGTTTTTGCCAGAAATCTGCTGAGAGGAAGTCGCCGAAGAAATATTTTTTTTCATATTTCGTTTTTGATGTCTGACCGGGGATTCGAACCCTGGCCTTTCGTCTAATAAGCCAACACACTACCTACTAGACTACGGCGACTTCAATAACAATAACTAAGACTGTAAATTTTGATGAATAATTCGAATCACTCGAATCATTTATAAGTATTCTAAGTATTTTTCTAAGTTTATGAATCTGAATGAGTAGGCGTATGAGTCAAACATATTTCGAATGATAATGAGTTTGGGTCAACGTTGTGCTCATATTCATTGCAACTTGTACTTATAAATCAATGTTGTTGTGAGAACGAATGAATCAGAGTAGTTAAGTTTCAATACTGTTGACTCACTTATACTCAAAATTTCATGAGTACTTATGAGTAGCGAAAAAGTAATTCCTTACTGATCTCTGTTATGCATTATGCATGCTAATTTTCTTTGATATTCTGTGAGATGCCTTAGCCACCCTGAGGAATTTTTTTTCTTAGAGGAGACATTATAATTTGAAACTGAAAAGGATGTATATTGCATTCGTTCCATGACGAACAGAAAAAAAACGTGTATCAACAAGCAAGAAATTAAAGGAAATTGCTTTCAACATGTTTTGTTTTATTTTGTTTAGTTTTTTTTCGGTTTGTTTTTATCAATTTTATTTTCAATATAAATTTTTTTTCTTTTAGTTTTCGATGTTTTTCTTCTCTGTTATTGTATTTACACACTGGCACACTTCAGTACAAGAAAGGAAAACAAAAGACAAAAAAATTTAACTTAAAAAAAAAAACGAATTTTCTAAAGAAAATAGCAAAATACGGAGAACCAACAAAAGGAAAATAGTAAAAACAAATAAAAAATGAACAACATCAGGACAGGAAAAACTACAATAGCACTTAAAAAAGAAAACGTAAGAAAATAAACAAAAAAAAAAACTTAAATAATAGGCCCTTCCTTGTCTTGTATATTGCTACAGTTGTGTTGTGTTTTTTCCTTACATCATGCTGCTGCTGCTCGATTTCTGTTCAATATTAAAGATAGGAAAACAATAAACATAAAAAAAACCCATCGACCAACACTATAAACTCAATAAAAACAGCAAACATTTGGTGAAGAACATTTAGACAAAAAAAAAAAAAAAAGCAAAATCTACAACAGCAAAGAACAAGACAACAGGAAAAAAAGTGAGCATAGCATAACAAGGAAATTAAATAAAACAAAAACTGACAAACAAGGACGAATACAACAAAAACAACAACGGCAACACTAAGAACAACATAGAAAAATAAATTGCAAAAAAGTGTGTGATATTTTTTTTTTTCCATCTTCATCGTTTGATATTTTTGCGAACTAAACAATATTTAAGTGATTTCTATTAAATATGCTACAAATTGATTGAAAATTTTTTTCTTATTTTTTATTTAATTTTATTTTATTCTCCGGCATTAGTTTTTTTCTTCTTCCTAGCGTTCGTTTAGTTATGAGAGCAACATAGGTTTCATAATAATACGAATCGTACACAAAAGCCTTTTTAATCGAAGCTAAATTTGGTTTGTAAATCATTGTAGTCTAGTAGGTAATGTGTGGGCTCATTATGAAAAAATAATTCTCTGATGACTTCCTTCCTCTCAGCAGATTTCTGGAAAAAACTGTGAAAGTAAATTAAATTTCCCTGACAAGTTTCTCAAAACTCTAAAGTTCGAAGTCGACTTCAAACTGTAGGTCTAGCCACTCATGTGTAAAGTTAATACAAGCAACATAAGTGGTATGAGAAGCCAGGTCGTAATCCAAACTGGAGGGTTGTAATGACCAATTGTGTGTGTATATGTATGTAAATTTACTTATCCACATGGTTATGTGGCCTACCTCTGCTTCTGTATCCTTGACGGTTCCAGACGATTTCCTATTCTGATCATTTTAAAATATGGCCACTCCAAGTCTGTTTACTCTTTCCTATCGAAATATCATTGGGTATACTGTTTGTGTACTGTCAAAGATTTTGATTTGATATACAATTGTGCCAGAAACCCTACAGTATTTAACAGAGAAATCGGTTTATAAAGGACTGAATATTGCGTGCAGCCATATATAAGAACCGATTCTATGCTGCAATCGAAGATTTTCATTTCTATTCTTATGGTGATATTTTTGGATTTCTCAATTATATAAAGCGAGTAAAAAGAGCAGTAAACGTGTATGGATCAGCCTTCAAACCTCCATTTTTTTTTATCATGCTGCTTGGGTAGCAATAACTTTCAACATTCAGAATGCTTTGACCATTAATTGCTATTAGGTTTGCATTTGTTGTGTCTATCCATAGCAGTATAGTTCTGGTTACCGGCCAACTTTTTCAGCGTTGTTTGAAAGGCATATGTCAGCTTGAACGTCATTTGTTTATAGCTATGAGCCAGTAAATCTATGTCATCGATGTAGTTTATATCGCCAAGGAAGCTATTGACTTACATACATATGTATATACATAACAATGCTTTAGTTAAGTTTAGAACCTAGCTTCAAACATCAGTTATGTTGTGTGTGCTAATTTTATACATAAGTGGCAGGGCATACAGTTCAAAGTAGCCTAAGAAAGACAGATTTTTGAAAAACCTTTTCATGGAAACTTTTATTCACACGTAGAGTGAAGACAGTCGCCGAAAAAATATTTTTTTTATATTTCGCTTCATTGAGGATATCTAACCTAGTGTTTTAACAGTAGCTTCACATCTAAATAAGCCAATAATGTTTAAATATGCTTAAATATTGTACCAGAAACAATATTATTTTGTTTTAAATCCAGTCTCTGGTGTAAGCTGAATATTATTTAAACCTAAGAATACCATAGGATTTGTATGAATATCCATTTAGGCATCGATTTCTGTTACAAAAACAAAAAAAAACACCATCTAACACAAGTACACATAAACAGTAAATGAGTCCATTTAGGATAATGACGAAAAAGAAGAAGCGAAACTTAAATAAAGGTGACAGCAATAAAATAAAATGACCCCCATTAGGAGAAACAATATTATTAATAACAATAACAAAAACAAAAAAAAAAAAAAAAACTAATGTAACAAATTTTTTCGTATTTGATTTCAATATTAAGATGTTTTTTACGTTTTCTTTCTTTTTCTCAATTTTTTATTAAACAATATAAAATTTTTAAAATATATTTATTATTGATGGTCAAGAAATATAAATAAAATTATTGGTAGTAAATCAGAAGTATTATTTTTAAAATAGGGGCTGGTAACAGCTTAAAAAAATAAGTATTTTATTTTAAATAAGTTATAAAAAAAATATTAATTTCCTCTTAAATTTATAAAAATTTTAAATTATAATTTTGATTTCAAATGTTGAAGAACTGAACACGCCATGTTGTTATCATATGTGTTATGAAATTACTACTGTTTTCATCATGGAGCTGTCCTGGTGGCTTATTAGACATGGAGCCACGATTCACAGCCCATGACAGATGTCTCTAACGTTTTTCTCTCATTTCTACAAATGTTTTGGGTTATGAAATATAATCTGCAAGGCATTTTTCAATTAATTGCGTTCTAAATTACTGCTGTCTTCATCATAGGTAGCGTGGTGGCTTATTAGACGTGTAGCCACGATTCAAAGCCCAAGATAGATGTCTCTAATGGCTTCCTTTCATTTCAACAAATGTTTTCTGTTATGAAATATAATATAATCTATTAATTGCGTTCTAAATTACTGCTGTCTTCATCATAGGTAGCATGTTAGCTTATTAGATGTGGAGCCACGATTCAAAGCCAACGACAGATGCCTCTAAAGGTTTTCTCTTATTTCGACAAAAAACTCTAAGAGTAAATTAAAATTGCCATGCAAAGTGTTTCATAAAACTGTCTTTAATGTCGACTTTCAACTGTAGGTCCTGCCAAGCCTGCATAAAATTAACACACACAAGATAGCTGATGTGAGAAGCTAGGTTTTAATCCTGGCTGAAGGATGGTATTAAACAGTTAGGTATATATATGTGGATACGTACGTGTTAGAATCATATATTTTCGCATTAAAAGAGCTTCTTTACTATCTCCAGAGCAATAAAATTAAAGTCGACCTATGGATGACATCAGTTCGATATTTTGTTTGCATTGGATTGATAACTTTATTAGATTTTCAAAAGATTGTCTATGAAATATGCTGTCTTATGGTTGAAACAACCTTCTGCTTTTTAAATTAAATTACATCTTGTGAAATCTACTTTTTTCTTGTAGTCTTTCTTTATTTAGAAAATTAAGTTCATAAGCAGAGGAGCATAAATTGTGCACTTTAGTACGAAATTTAAGAAAATATTTAAGGCTACAAGAAAACTGTTCGTTGTAATGAAATTTTATCGCTCGCATTCATAATATTTTCTTTCTTAACTTCAGTTCTTATTTTTATTTTTTTATGTTTTGTGTTTTCCAACTGTTTCATTTGCCACGAAGTCAGTCACACTGTCATAGGAAATAAAAATAATAATAATGGTCACGCTTTGAACGAAGTTATGGAAAAGGAAATGAAATGAAAAATTTTAATAACAAGAAAAAACTGAAACATAATAAAAATGAATTTAAAAACATACAAATTCAAAATACTCCCAAGAAGTATAAAAATATGCTGGGAAATTTGAATGAAAAACAAAAAAAAAAATGAAAAATGTAATGCAAACCATGTTCAACGTCAACCGATTTTGATGGTAAGAAAACAGAAAATAAAAGATTATGTTACTGAAAATACTTTCCAAATAAAGTTCACAAACGCAAGTGTTGAAATGCAAAACTAATATAGGTTTTCTGTTGCTTTTGTTCTTAAGACACAGCATACTGTGAAGTTGATACAACTAAATTTTGATTATAATTTTCAAATGCATTGTATTAATGGAAGATTTAAAATATTGAACATTTAACTTAATGACCGAATAGTAGCTACATACATACATACATACATAATTGGTCATTACAGTCCTTTAGTCAAAATTACGATCTAACTTCTCAAACCACTTATATTGTACGTGTTGATTTTTATCAATAAGCGGCAGGATCGCTTCGATTTCGAACTACAGATTTTTAAGAAACTTTTCATGGCATCGTTCAAATACCTCGTCTTACATTCTCTAGTTGAAACGAATCTGAAGAGTCAAATTTTTCATGAAATTGGCGCTTATATCACGCTGCATTTGATCGATGGCCTGGGTTATGTTGACTTTGACAATCGCTGACTTGCGACTTAAGAAAATCCTAAGAGAAAATGCGCAACTGGATTAAATTGCTCATTCTCGATGGAGCGAAATGTATATGTAGTCAAATCGCTTGTGTAGAATATCCAATATGGGCTAAACAAGTAGTACATTTGTGTTAAAACTTCTTGTCATTGCTACCCAGATCACCAGTAATAAGTTGATAATCAAAACCCTCACCTTCACGTGCAATGACCTTCAATGCGCTTATGCAGAATGTGGAAAGTGAGACAAGCTGTGTGGCACGTATTACCGTTCTGTTCAAACTACAAATCTTTCAATTCATGCCAAAGGATGTTAATAATCATCAATCTATTAGTGCTTGCCGTTCACCGTGATGGTTTGGCCAATGTCACTCTCAAGGAAATCTGAAATCATACCAAACATTGTATTTTTTGAAAGGCTTTGAACATTATTGTATCGCAAATGGATTGATGACATTTCAAATTTGCCAATTATGTTTGCCGGCGTGAGTTTTAGGTGCCACATCATCTCACGAGGGGATTGGGATTTGACCCTGTTTGATAGTAACAAGTGGGGGTTTCATAAGTTTTTGTGTGACATCAGAAATGCTTTTCTTAGACAACTTTGTTTGTTCCGGATGCAATGATTTTGTCAGAGTTAATTCAGAGTTTTTCGAACTTGAAAAAATTTCTAGGGACAGTAGAGCATTCAAATGCAAAATACATTATAACGTATATGTACACACATAATACACCAAATTTCTCATAAATTAAGATTATCCGCGGTAATTTCTTAAGCAGAAGCGATATTGTCGTCCCACCTCGGGAAGGCTTCCAGTCTAAAATTTTTTATAATTTAGCCAATTCATAACACATGAACAGACCGTAATTACCTTTTAACCGTTTACCGTTTTTACCTTTTAAAAACATTTGAAATATGAGCTCGTAGATAGCAAATAAAAATAAAAATAAATTTTTGTTCAATTTTTAATTAAATTCTATATTATTCGTACAATTTTGTGGGCCACTGTTCACAACTGATTCTAACAACAACAATTGCTTTGTTTGTTATTCTTTTGTTTATGCCCTTTGCGATAAACAATAATAATTATTACACAATTGTCCTGTAGATCTTTGTAATGGAGATCTTCGAACCACGTCTTCATACAAGACTGACTGGACTTCTACTCCGACTCTTGCCTGCTTTGCCTTTATTTTTATATAGCAACGTAAACAGTCTGATGAAGGTTCTTAAAGGCGAACGTCCGAAGCTTCGCCTTCTCAAAATCACCATAAATGTAAACATCGTAGCTTATATTTATTTATGCTTTCTTGCTTGTGTATCTTATTTACCTTCGTCCCTGAAGTGTTGTTGTTGCTTGTTGGTTTACTTGTTTATCCCACTTTTATGAAAAGTGATGTTGTTGCTATATTTTTGTTTATTTGTTAATCAAGTAAACCAGTCCGATGTTTTGTTTTTGTAGCTTTTGTTTAACATTTTAATGTTAAACGATGTTACACCATTTCCATTTTCGTAACAATATTAAACCCCTGTCTATACAACAGCTGATATTATGATTATTGCGGTATGGCAACTTCTAGAATCTTACTGTTGCTCCATAGGTAAATTGACTACATTTTCTGGCCGAAATTATAAATAAGCACTGAATAAGGCTAAAAATCTGTATACGGAGGTTTACGAGGTTGCTGACTTCGAATCTGATGTAAATTTCTTTACAAAATTTTAAAAATGGTGGATCCAATATGGCAACCACAAAAATGGATAATATTACCTATAGTGCGTTGTTTTGATTTTTGTTTGTGTGTTTTTATATTCTCTTTTGAGTTTTTAGTTTTCTATGTAACTTGCTCCTAATTTGATTCTATTCTCACAATTTCTGTCCTCCCGATATTTTCAATGTGGCAACTTCTAGAATCACAATGTTGTTTTCTTTTTTGTTATATGTTTGTTTTTTTCTTATAACTTTTAATCACTCTATGTAATTTCACCTTAGCTTAGGTTAGATTAGAGAACGTGTACTTGTCAAAAGAGACACAAGTAAGGTGCCCGGAGGTCAAGTTGATCCATGGTACTGGAATGTTCTTAAATTTGCCCTTAACCCAATTGATCCTATGAGCTTATTCTTTTAGTTTCTTTGTAGATGTATTGTTGTTCTCGTAAATTCTCTCTTTGAACTATGGTTTATGTGATGGACATCAGAGGTTGAGAATTCAATATCCAGGGTTTAATGATATTGGAATATATTTTGAAACTTTTCCGTTCTAAGTCCCCTTCATTAAAATTCTTCTTTCAATTGGAATTGTATGCATATTTAATTTAATTTAATTTTGTTTTATTTTTTTTATTATGATTTTTTTTATATTAAATTTGGTTACATTAGTTCATAAGAGAGACACTATGAATGTAATTTCATATTCTGATGAATTGATAAAAACAAAAGAAAACGAGACTCAAATCATGAAGAATAAGAACGGAATGAGCTCCATAAATATTAACAAGTTTAGAAAAGTTTTTTGTTTTTAAAAAACAATGTGAAATAAATAAAAAATAAAACGAAAAAAAAAATATAAAAATTATGAAAATTTTAATTTAAACAGTTTCTGAAACAACAGAAAACAAACCACACTAATAAATAATGATTTTTCTTTATTTTTTTGTATTCTTAAAGAAATTTCGATAGAAACAAAAAAAAAAAACAAAAAAAAAACCAACAACGTCCTTAAAACATAAATTAAAAGTTTGACAGCTTTTCTTCTATTTTTGTATTATTTTTTTACCAAAAGGTCCTGTTCGTCAGCCTTAATATTAATTTTTTTTTTTTTTGTTTTTTTCTGTTGTTGTTGTTGTTTTGGTCAAATAATTAGAATTTCAAATTGCTCATTTGTCATTTTCGAAATTAAAGGCTATGGAAGCATTCCTATACATTCACATGAACATTGTCTTAACAGGACCTCACCAAAAAAAACTACAAACAAAGCAGCAATAAAAAATATCATTGGAAAAATATAAAATTTTAGGCCTTTGAAAGACAGCAAAAAAAAAATATGTTTCACAAAAAAAAAAAAAAAAAAAAAAATAATAATAAAGAAGAAACGAAATTAAAGATGGGGAACCAAAAAAAAAAAAAGAAAAGAAGGAAAAAATAATAACACCCCTTAATTGAATTTCCTGTCCCCAAATTAAAAGAAATAAACAGAAACAAAATCACAATACGATTGTTTATTACTGAGGGTCTGTATAATTTTGTTTTATGGCCTTCCTTCTACAAATTTTTTTCTTTTTGTTTCTTTTTTCCTTTCTTCTTGATGAGGATTCCTTTAAGCAGGAGGAGTTTTGTTATTTTGACCTTTAATTTCATGTTTTAATAACCGACTATTTACCAGTAATTTTTATTTCTTTTTTTTTTTTTTTTTTGTTATTTTCTCTCACAACTTCTTCTACTTCAAAAGCCCCTCCTTTGGGATTATTGTAGGCGTTGGTAAATATTTATGGGCCATTCAATACACGTAGCCAGATTAGGCAAGGGTTCGCCTGGCCTTCTTTACTGCATAGACAAGCTGGAAAAAAAAGGAATTCGTTTTTCTTTTTTCTTTTTTTATTTTTTTATTAAGATTTGTTGCAAAGACATGTCATCAATCAAGCGTTCAACGTTGGTTTTTATTTTTTTTTTTTTTTTTTTGAAATTCGCACCAAAATTTGTAGGCTTTTTTGTTTGTTTATTTTTTACGCTAAAAAAAAGAGGAAAATACGTAGCAAAGGTTGCCAGTAAGTGCCATCATTACCCAGAACCTTTAATTTTTTTCCAGTCTAGTAAAAAAGCAAAAGGAAAGAAGGAATCAAAAAAATAAAAATAAATTTTTAAGGAACATCTTTAAGCAACAAATTGTTGCTGCGATAATTTAGTTTGTACATCACAGTTACAAAAGGGAGAGGTACGAGTTAATCGAATTTGTTTTCTGTTATATCCTGCACACATCTTTTTTTCTTTCTTTTTTTGGTGTTGTTTTCTTGTATGTTTTTTTTTTTCTATTTTTGTTTTAACTTGTTTTTTTTTGGGTCTAAAAAAGGTCATTTTGAAGTTGTACAAAAATAACATTAAATTTAATTATTTGCAAAACATCTGGTGACCCTTCACTTGATTCTATTTTATAAATGGCTTTTTTGTCCTTTGTTTTCATTTCTGTGTGCAAATTTCCTTTTTTCCTAAGAAATACATATTAAACACACAGTATGATGAGTTATTAATGGTTAAAATGTTTTCGGGGCCCAGTTAGATCCTTATCCTTACTTATTTTCTTTCTTTCATACAAAACAAAACAAAAGAAGTATTAAAGAAAAACATTTCATTCAATTTCTTCTACTAATAGGCTTACAGAAAAGTACCAAAAATTGTTTTTTAATATCAACCCCGAAAACAGAATGATATGCTAAGGTCAACGTGTACATGTGTATCTTGATTTTATTCAAGTCACACCTAGGAAATAGATCTAGCAGATTAGATGTTCTTTATATGCAAATTTTTTAATTTCCTTAATTCCTGATCTGCACACCAAGTATTCTGTAAATAACTTGGATTTATTATAGTCAAAACTATTAAATAAATAGTCAAATGACTGTATTAACTATAAACCTCTCTGTAATAGGTTACCGGATTGGAGATTTGTTAAGAATCATAAGACAGATCATAAAGAATTTCAGTACGATTGCATACCTTCCAAAAGATCCAAAAGAGAAAATATTTTCCTTTAGAAATCAGCAATTGGCAACATATTTCGATTGTAATACTAATCTATTGCCAATTCTCCATCCCACAAATGACTGGCAATGACATTTTTATTACCACGAAGTGTGAAACGAAGCATGTGAACCATGCCTAGAAAACCTTGAAGCACACAAAACTTCTGCCGACGTTGTTGTGATTCTAATGTATTTGAACTCAACATAAATATGTATGAGGTGTAATGGCAGGATTGACATCGTGTATGCTACATACAAACATACATTCATAATTGCTACAATTGTTACAAGCCTTCAGTTAGGACAACGACCTAGCTTATCTCAACACTTAAGTGGTGTGTGTTAATTTTATTCATAAGTGATGGAACCTACAGCTAAGGCGAATGAGAGATTTTTGAGAAAGTTTTTCGTGGCATTTTCATTTACTCTTAGTGTTTTTGTCAGAAATCTGCTGAGAGAGAGTTCGACGAAGAAATATTTTTTTTCATGTCTAAAAAGCCAATACACTTCCTATTGAACTGTAGCCTGTTCAGCTCGCCTACACAAAGTTTATATGAATCTGTTTGACGTCAGTGAGAAGAACTTTTGGTCATTATGCTTGTTTGAGCTACTTGGGGAGGTCAAAATATGTCATTCTCATGCAAAGATGCCATTCTCACGTAGTAAAGTCATTCGAGAAAAATGTGGTCAGTGACATCACTTATCCACAAGGCACTAGAGGTATTCTTTTCGCTATTAGCCTGTCACTATTTCAATATTAAAAATATCTTCTGGCTAAAACTCTGAGAGGAAATAAAATTTGCGTGAAAAGTTTCTCAATAGCTTGTCTATCGGAGCCGACTATAATCTTTAGGTGCCGCCACGCTTGGATAAAACTGATTCACACAAATGGGTGCCGTGATACGCTAGGTTGCAATCCTGACTAATGTTTGTAATCACCCATTGGGTATGTGATATAGATCTCCGAAACATCTATGATAACTTGCAATAGGTAACTAAACATTTACAGAATTGTGTAATGGAGATCAGGAAAGAGGAATTTGAATGCAAGATAGCAAGCGCAAGGGCAAAGTGTAATATAGGAGGGCCACAAAAGATGAAAAAAAAATTTGTTGCAAATCAGAATTTCTAAACTTACTTATGTTTAACGAGGTAATACATAATGAACATATGATATTACACCCGGAGCTTAATCAATACTATTATTTGTAAGATATTAAGTTAATGATGATTTGATTTTGCATAAAAATTTGTTAGGGATGTTCCCGCACAGCCACTTTTTGAATAACTAGCATCTAAAAGCAAGGTTGACATATTTGTTACCGAAACGATACGAAGTGTGTTCATTTAAACAGCATATACATACATACATAATTCAGTCAATATTACGGTCTAGCATCTCACACCCCTTATGTGGTTTGTGTGCGTTAATTTTATACATGAGTGGCAAGACCTACAGTTTGAAACCGACTCCGAACGACAGATTTTTGAGAAACTTTTCGTGGCAAATTTTATTTTCTCTCAGAGTTTTGTGCCAGAAATCTGCTGAGAGGAAGTCGCCGAAGATATATTTTTTCATATTTTGTTCTTGATGTCTAACTGGGGAATTGAACAGTTACCTTTCGTCTAATAAGCTATCTACTAGACAACGGCGACTTCAATTGCATATTCCTGCAGTTATTTCATCAGAAGCGAATTAAATCCATGGTCTTTTGAAATAATCATGGTTATAAGAGCATTTATAAAATCCTATGCGATTACACAACGTTTCCATTCAAGACATTCCTTCAACTTTGTCTAGAATGAGATACGAATCGTTGATCGTTGAAATAAAAGTTAGAACTTAAGCATTCTTTTTATGTTATATTGTAAAAACATTTTTAATCAAACATATTAACATAAAATAATTGCAATTGCTTTGCATTAATTTCTAAGTACATTTGTTACATACTTATTTAGCCAAGCATTTTTAAATCAAAAAGAAAATCGTTTAAGTTCTAAAACCACCACCCAAGTCGGGTAAGGATATCAATTTTAATTTTAATAACCAACGCCAGCAACAAAAAAAAAAAAAAAAAAAAAAAAGAGCAGGAGAAGAAGTAAAAGAAAATGAACAATAAAACACAAACTGCTTCCATAGTATGACATCTATTCGACGGCATTGTGTTTATGGTAAAAGTGTTAGTGTGTCTCTGCTAAATGACACCAACATAGATTATTTAATGGATAATAGAGCAATAACTTCAATTTAAAACTTCCGTGATTTTTACGCCCTCCCGTAGACATTTTGGCATAAAATGCAATTTAAAACATTTAATAGAAGTGTTACTGCCAACATGCATTAACCCAAAAAAAAAAAAAAGAGAGAAAGGAAGAGAAAAAGAGGATCACAATAGAAAAAAAAGATATCAACTAAAGCCACAACAACTACAATAAATCTATACTAGATGCAATATATGTATGTGTCTGTATATGTGTGTAAGGAGAGCGAAAGAAAGTTTATTTTCTTGTTATCAGAAGAGAACAATAACAAAAACAACGGCAATAACCAAACAACACTGCCACAGTGTAAAGAGTGTTGCAAATAAAAACGAAAACAGGGCCAAAAATATCTATAAAAATGGCTTGAAAGCGTAAAAAAAGAAGAGAGACAGAGAAGGAAAAATAATACAAAACCAGCAATCACATCCATCATGACAAAGAGTAAGAAGTAAGTACGCCAAGAAAAAAAATTATTACTTTTTTTTTTTTAATAAATCCTTTTATGTTTTTTATTTTCTATTTACAATACTTTATTTTATTTCTAAAATTCTTTTATTTTTTTTTTATTTTTTTTTAAATTGTATTAAACATTTATAATGTGCCTTTAACGATTGCAATATTTCTTGTATTTTGGGCATTTGGCTGGCTGTCTGTATTGTCGATATTGTCCGGAAGACATATTTACTAAGAAATAAAAAATTTAAGTCTTGAAGTATGAAACAGGAAAAATAAAATCTGAAAAGAAAAAAAAAAAATAAACGAATATATTTTATTCAGTATATCACCAAAATACTTAATAGACTTTGAGTTTTTTTTATTTATTTTCTGTTCATTGCTACTCTCTACATTATTTTGGGTTGATGCTTGATTCTGGACTAAACTTGAAGTATTTTATGTGGTGTAGTGGACGTAAACTGGCTAAGGCTATAAAAATCACTGAATGGCATAACGAACTAAAAATCTGTTAGTACTTTTGGTTGCTTTTTCTTATTGTTTTATTCCCTTAAACGTAAGTTTATGATGCTGCGATAAACCGTATACGCCATTGCAAGGGGGGCTACAAGCAGAAACAATGAGAAAAAAGCAAAAAAAAAACAAGAAAGGGCAGTAACAACTCAACTTAATGACGGAATATAAAATATTAAATTTCTTTAAAATAGATTTATAAATTGCTGTAATACAACTCCCCTAAGAGGTCAACATAAGCTTTATGTGGCTCTTTAAAACGTATGGAGGTAGGGTGAACGTATACCCTTACATTACATTTCGAAAAAGTTTTACTTGGTATATTAAAAGTATAAATTGCTCAAATCACTTTTTGTGGTTGGTTTTTCTGTTCTTTTTTTTTCTTTTTTTAATTTATGAGTTATTTATTTATTATTTTTTTAATGGCATCTCCAACTTCTTATTTCTTTTATTTTTATTTTTCCACCCTCCTGCCCTCAAGTCTTCTAAGCAAATTGAATATTTTTTTTGGTGTGCGGGAACGTATTTTATTCAATTTTTTTTTATGACTTTTTAAATTAATTACGTACATACAGAAAAGGGAAGAATAAAAATGATTTTTTTATTTAAAAGCAAGTAATTTAAGTGCTCTTGAATAATTTAAATGTAAAAATTTATTTAAAATTTTTTCATAAAAAATTTATCATAAATTTCGAGAACATTATATGCAAAAATGTATGATGCTGGCATTTTTTTGGTTAGTATCCTCGAACTAGAGCTTCATAATTGGTATGAAATGTTCCTAAGATCATAGTAGACATTGTTCTTTGTGCAGATATTTTTGCTCATACTTAAATGGGCACAAAACCGATAGGATAAATATGTTGTAAACCATGGGACATCTCCAACAGCATGAGATCTATAAGAGTCAGTTAACTTCTGAAGCTTCATTACATTCTTAGAGACGACTAGGATGCTGTTTTCTGTTAGATGTAATCTGTTAATCTTATGTACTCATCTTAAACTGGGTTCATAGCAAGAAACAGAAAGATATATCTGATGGGTAGGCAAGGTTAGGTTTGAGGATGAGTGCTTGTCATTGGGACAATAATAATACCTAGAGGTCAAACTAATCCATTGTAAAAACGTATTAAAAGAGAGATAGAGAGAGAGATAGAAAGGAGATAGAGAAGGATATAGGGAAATTTAAAAATAGAATTTGGAATCTAAGTGATATATAGCTGGCAATATTCGGCCTTTAATCGACTATGGTAGGACAAGATTAAAAAGCCCAACTTGAGACTGCTGGTTGGTTTCCGAACGGGATATTGTGGCTACAGGTCTTTTAAGAAAGTCTGGTATAAGTTTAAAACGGATATGTGGAAATGAGTACGACTTACATGCTTACATACATAATTAATCATTACAGTCCTTCAGTCAGAATTATGATTTAACTTCTCACACCACGTAGGTTGTGTCTGATAATATTATTCATAAAGGCCGACACCTATAGTTTAAAGTCGATTATTTTGAGAAACTGTTCATGAGAATTTTTTTATGTACTCTCAGAGGAGTAATTGGTCAAGATTGTTTGCCAGAAATTTGCTGAGCAGAAGTCGACGATGAAATATTTTTTTCATATGTCGTTAGGATCGAGAGATCTGACCTAATAAACCAACACACCACCTACTAAACTGCGGCGACTACTCATGAGTAGGATTTAGAGATGATAAAACGTTTGCCTGGTGTTCTTCGCCTGGTTTTCAGCAGGTACAGAGGTTTAATGTGGGATTATTTAGTAAATAGAGGAACGCCCATCATCTCTCCGAGCTCCTTCTTTTCAACTTTCTCTCTTTTAGAATGCACACCAATTTGTCCAATGATCTGTACTGGCTTTTTAAAACAACAACAAATCAATAGAAATTTCAATAAAAAAAGGAGAAATAGATCAACAGTGACAACTAACTCTTAACACCGTTCATATTGTATTTGTAAAGATTTATCCATAAGTGGCAAGACGTACAACTTGAAGTCGGCTTCGACAGATAGATTTGAGAAGATTTTCATGGTAACTGTATTTACTGTTGGAGTTTTTGCCAGAGGACTGCTGAAAGGAAGTCGCCCCTGTTTGAGCCAGGTGTTGAACCACAACCTCTCGTGTAATAAAACGAAGTACGGTGACTTTTGTCATCGTGTATCTGAAATTAGGCAAACAATATGTCTTCTTTGTAGCGAACACGAGTTAGAAGCGCTTGCTACACAGCACAGTTAAATGCAGTATTTCCAAACACTTTAATTAAATAAAAAATAATAATGAGTCCATGCCCCGCCAGCCAAAATAATATAAAAATATATTTTAAAAGTAGTAACAGTTTATTAGTTGAATTGAATTCTTTACACAGTGAAAGTATGGCACTTTTTTAAAAAAATTTCAGCAACTTTGCTTTACACACACAACACAAGTGGTGAGAGCAGCCAGGTCTAAAGAAAGAGCAGTGCAAAACCTGCAATTGAAAGTGATTAAAATGGGAAATCGGTCCATGAAATATTTCGTGTGAGATTAAAAACAACATACCTGCAGAAAATATCTTACAAAAAAGCGTGTAGCCCTGACAGTGTAGTTCAAATAAAAGAAGGCATCAGGAATATAAGAAATAATAAGGCAAAGGACGAAGATGGTTTGCTTTTATATCGAAACCGCAGATGGTCTTCTACCACCCATCTTCACATCACTCTGGGAGAAAGAAAACTTGGCTTCAACTTGAAAACTTGGTGACATGAAAAATAGCAACAACTGAAGAGAGATTTCTCTGTTTAACAAGCCAAATCTGTGAGATAAACAGCCAGCATATTAGGTGCTACAAAATTGCGCAATTCCCTGTACTTACTTTTCTTAGACTTCACGAAATACTTTGTCACCAATAAACGAAATGCTATTCGAAAATAAAACGAGTTATCAGAGCTATGTACAGGGATGCAGAACATACAGTTTTCATTACAGTGTTAATGCCAGTCCCTCATTTCTCACGAATGCTAGAAAAAAGTGTGGATGCGCCTCATTACCTAAAGCTACTACACAACGTGTCCCATGATATCAGGAGCGAAAACTGTTTAGAGAGAAAAGAAGTTGTATTGGAATAAACTTAAGGATTTGGAAATACAAGCAAAATTAGTAGATTTTAGTAGCTTAGTGCTCAATGTTGGACTTTCTTACTTAATTTGTCAGCAAAACCTTTTAGTCAGGATTCAATCTAGCTTCTTATACCGCTCATGTTGTGTACGTTAATTTTGTACAAAAGTGATGGTGCCTACAATTTGAAATGCCCTCCGAATGACAGAGTTTTGAGAAAATTTTAATGCCAATTCTAGTTACTCTCAGAGCTCTTATCGGAAGAGTGCTGGAAGAAGTGAAAGTATGGCACTTTTTTAAAAAAAAATTTGAGTAACTTTAAGACTTTCTCTATTTCCATAGTTATGGCATAAATTGTTCGTTTAGCAGTTGAGTGATGCCAATCAATTTAAAATTTCGTATTTCAAGTAGAAATAAATTATTGCACAGAATAACGTAGCTTATAATGTTAGAGAATTTTATGGCAGTAAATATATTTGCTTTTAAATTCAAACGGTATGATTTATAATTTTGTTTAAAACCATCAAAAACCAAAAAAAAAAAAAATCAACTTTTTTTTTTCATTTTCTGTTCTGTAAACTTTTCATTTTTAATGGAACTTTGTTTGGAAAACTTACAACTTTACAATGTTTCCTTTATGTATTCCTTTTCGTTTTGTTTTTTTTTCTATTTTTTCCTACATTTTCAACAAATGTTGTAGTGAAGCAATTTTAAACTGCAGTTGTTTACTTTCTTTTTTCTCTGCTTATATTTGCACTTTTTTTTCTTAACTTTAGTGTCACTAACTAACAGCAACCAGAAGAGCAACAGAACTACATACAATATACAGCAACAACTTACTACTGCAATCGATATGACAAATGACTTTACTACGAGACATAGCAAAAGTCATTTTTATCAAATATTTCTACATATTTTTGCTGATTTTTTTTCTCATTCTTTCTTTCTTTCTTTCGATTTCTCTTGTATTTTTGTTCATTACTTTACAATGCATGCATGTATGAAATTCTAACAAATATATGCTATAATTCTATCTCAGATGCAACAAATTCAGACACACACATACACATATTCACATACTGTCATATGAATATAAATCCAAGTACTTATGATTGTGTTGTACCTTTGTTTGTTTGTGTATGTTCAGGAACCGGATATAACTATAAGCGAGTATTCCCTTACATGATACAATGTTCAGTTGTTGTTGTTGTTGTTGTTGTTGTTTTTTCTTACTTTATTTTTTTCTCTAAAACCCTTAGAGATTTTTAAAAGATTACGGCATTCTATTGTAAAATATTAAACTAACACATACTTGGTATCACCCGTATGGTCATACATACATACATATGTATGTACACATACATATGCATGCACAGATATTCAGTGCTGTTCAGTGTTGTCATATAATATACAGAATTATATACGAGTTCTCTGAATCTGAAGTTTATTATGTTGTAAGAATGATGTGCAAAATATCATATGAATGAGAAAAATAATAGCATGATATCAAGAAAAGTTCAAAGGTTAAAAATATTGTGTCTTAATTTAAAAAATTGCAAAAAAAAATTTTTTTTTTTTATTTGTTGGAATTTGTATAAATATTGTGTTCATAAATGAAAAAGAATTTGGAATTTTTCTTAAATTACTGTTCTCTCTCTCTCTCTCTTTCTGGCATTTTAGACGATGTAAGATGTATAGATTGATAAAATGCTAGGGACTTTGTTCAGTTGCTTGTGGGCTTTAAGTGTACGGAATTAAATCGACTGCCACTCTCACCTAACACAACTTAATTTATAGATTTAAGCACTCAGTTTAATACTCGCTGTAAGACTTCAAAGCTGAATATTTAAAAGAATTAACTTAAGTTTTTCAACGTAATGAGATATTTAAATCGCTTATCTATGTCTACTTTCCCCTCTATGTCTTTTAATTACTTTTCATCCTTGTCAATTGTGATATATTGAGCTCTGCTTTCAAATACAGATACATGACCATAGACATTCCTTAAACCCTGCGAGGACTTGTAAAATGCTAATGCCTGTTCTCAGAAAAAAATATGTATCTTGTGCACTTGGTTAACAAATCAAATTTTTCTATACCAATAGGACTTAACGAATTTGTAACATTTTTTCTTATCTCTTGCTAAGACGATACATTTTTGCGGCGTCCGATATTTGTTTGCTGCTTCCATGTCCAGTTGTTAACGCCAGAAGAAATATGTTTTTTGTATTTGGTGTTGTTGGAGATGTCTCATCTGGGGTTTGAACCATGGCCTCACGTCATATAAGCCAACACACTACCCTCTGGACTACGCTGTAACACGTAACTGATCAGAGATCTGAATAAATATTCTGAATAATATTCTAATACTTATACGCATTCGTAGTGATTTTAATATCATCGAACCTCCTCCACTCATATTCAAAGTTTGAAGCACTCATCATATTCATACTTAACAACACGTATGATGTTAATAATTTCGATTCTCCATGACTTAACATATACAAGAAGTTTTCTAAATTTATGAATCAAAATGAGTAGGCTTAAGAATCAAACATATTTCTAATGGTAATGAGTTTGATGTCAACGTTGTACTCATACTCATTGTACTCATACTGATAAATCAATGTTGTTGTGAGTACGATTGAACCGCAGTAGTTAAATTTCAATATTGTTGACTCACTTATATTCAAAATTTCCTGAGTGCTTATGAGTAGCGAAAAAAACCGATTCATTGCCGATCTGCGTAACTGTTGTTTACTTAGTGTAGTTGAATAAGTGGAAGCCTTTTCATACTCAGTTAAGCCATCCATGCCTTGTGTTGTTTTAGCACTTTCCATATCATTTTCTCGAACCGCTGTTTATTTTTATCTGGACAGAGTGGAAATTATAATATTGGATGCTGAGAAGGATATTCAAGTGCATATTAATAAGGTAGGTGGGATACCAAACCTCTCTTGAGCACTCGTAGTGGACTGTTCTGATGCCGCACTTCTTATACGAATTCTATCAAACTCATCGAAAAAGTAGTTCATCACAAGGGCTGACCATGTCTAGATCGATTTGCAAATGTCGACAAATATCAACAACTTGTGAGCTTTGCGTGTATGATTCGAACACCAAATTTGTCTTGTCTTATGGTTGGTAAGCTAGGGAACATAAAAGCATAATTTATGGCAGTCCACAAGCACCACACAATAATGTTCAGTACAAACATTTTAATGTTTCACTAGAACTCAAGTATAATCGATTTTTAAGTACAAATAATTGCTATTTCCTTGATCACAACTCTGTTATGGAGTACGTATATTACAAAATGTTTGTATGTATGTCTCTAGATTTACAATATACAACATACAGCATGCATAAATGTACATACTCGTACATATATTAAGTCATAAATTTTCAAATGCATTTTCTCATAACTATTTAGCCACAAATGAATTCGTATAAAACTCCATATATTTTTTGTTGTTGTTGTTATTTTCTCATCTAAACATACACATGCTAGTTTAAATTCTATACTTGGTAATATAGTTTAAGAGAAAATAAATTTTATTTTACTCAGACATACAAGCACATACATACATAGTATATGTAGATGTCACATTGTATGTCACATACTTTTCGGTCATAAGCATAAATATGACATGTTCATGAGAGTTATAATAATAGACAATAATTTTTCCTATTTTGCAAATAAACAACGATGCGTATGACTCCTAAGGTCTATTGTTTTGGAATAGCCATGGGTCATTATTAGATAAAAAAAAAACAAGAAAAACAATGAGTAAAGCAGAACAATGAGTAAAAAATAAAAGAAAAAAACAAAACAGAAAATAAAAATACAACAACAACAAACATAATGGGAAACTATGAAGGATAGGCTCTATTATTAAATTGTTATACGAGTTGTTGAGTTGGGACAAAACGGTAACTTGAAAGATTGCTTTCGTTATAGGCAGAAACAATTGCAATTGCATAACGGTAAAGATAATTGCAAAAAACGTCAATCACCAGTTAATAAGACAACTTAAGACATTTTCACAGAGAGGCGTAAGTCTCGCAGCTCATGTATAAAAATAATACACACAAGATAAGTGGTGTGACTACTGAAATAACAGTGCGGTCAATGAAATATTTCATGTAATATTGAAAACAACAGAGCTGTAGAAAATATCTTTTAAAAAATCGTGTAACCCTTCCAGCGTAGTTCAAATAAAAGAAGTCATCCTGAATATAAGAACTATTAAGGCAACAGACGAAGATGGTTTGCTTTTATATCGAAACCGCAGGTGGTCTTCTACCACCCTTCTTTACATCACTTTGGGGAAATAAAACTTGGCTTCAATTTGAAAAAAAAAAGATATCGCAGTCCAGATACTGAAACGTGGTAACATGAGAAATTGCAACAACTGAACAGAGATTTCTCTGTTTAACAAGACAAATCTGTGAGATAAACAGCCAGCATATTAGGCGCTATAGGATTGCGCAATTCCCTGTACTTACTTTTCTTAGACTTCTCGAAATACTTTGTCACCCATAAACGAATTGTCATTTGAAAAGAAAACGAATCATCAGAGTTATGTACAATGATTCAGAATATTCAGTTCATTCAGTGTCAATGCCAGTCACTCATTTCTCACGAATGCTGGAGCAAAAGGTGGATGCACCTCATTGCCTACAGCTACTAAACAACGTCTCCCATGATATCAGGAGCAAAAATTGTTTAGAGAGAAAGGAAGTTGTATTAAAATCATCTCAAGGGCTTGGAAATACAAGCAAAATTAGTAGACTTTAGTAGCTTAGTGCTCAATATTGGACTTTCGTACTTAATTGGTCATTACCACCTTTTAGTCAGGATTACAATCTAGCTTCTCCCACCATTCATCTTGTGTACGTTAATTTTGTACAAGAATGGTGGTGCCTACAATTTGAAATGCCCTCCGAATGGCAGAGTTTTGAGGAAGTTTTAATGGCTATTTTATTTACTCTCAGAGCTTTTATTGGAAGACTGCTGGAGGAAAGTTGCCGAAGTAACTTGGTTTTAACAATGCCCACACGTCTTATAAGCTAGTGTATTGGACTAGTGGCGACTTTAAAGCGCAATGTTGGACTAAAGATATATGAAACAAAACCGAACTCATTAACAACGTTAGCAGCGATAACATCATTTTATAAGGCTAATTATCTGAAGTCTATGGATTATAGTGACAATAAAGGGTGAGGAAAAATTAAACGTAAATATGTTTGGTTCTAGTCGAACCAATCATCACGTGAAGACTTTATTCTTCAACAAGAATCACAGATAAACCAGATTTTGTAACCTTAGAGAAGGAAGCCACAGTGATAGAAACTTGTTAGTATAACGAGAATTAAACTTCGGAAACTAGGACAGAGTAATTTTACATTAGAAGATACGATAATAGCAGCAGCAAATGGTTTTAGAGAGACAAGCTTTGTGAAAGCAATGATAAAAAATAAAACTCAAGTGGCACCCAACATCGAGCTTCTTTGTGAATTCAGTTTTCTATAAATGGTTTACAACTATTTGGTGGTGAATGCTTAGTTAACTGGTTACTTGGAGCTCTTTCAGAATTTTTTCCATGGTTACTTATACCTTTGTTCAAGTTGACTATTACGCAGGGATTCCTTCGAGACGCCAACCTATACTCGGTCACTGGGGAGTCCTGCTCCACTGCTAGGCTCATTTGGCTCCTGATGGATAGAAGGCGTACCAACCAATTGCTTGGATTTGGTCGTAGCATTATCTTAATCACAGTGGATATGCTTACAGATCATTGTGTTATGGGTAGACACGCCGAAAGGATGCGGCTCCCATTTAACGACTTCTGCCGCGGATGTAGATCCGTTGAGGAAAAGGAGACTATCATCCACTTTATCAGTGCCTACCTCTTGTCAGGTGCAGATATAGGTTATTTGCTTCTCCATTTCTTGTCAGCTCAACGGAACTGTCATCTATTGACGTCAAGGATATAACTTTGTTTATCAAACTTTCTGGCTGGTTTTGCAGCGTGGGCTTTTGTTGTGCAGCCCTTGCGCTGACCAACTTCTTCCTGTTCCCTAGCTTTAGTACTTGGTCAGTACAGAGACTGCGTTTTCCTGTGGCATCACAACGAGCCGCTCAAGTGAGCTTTTTGATATCAGAGGCTACCACTCCGACTTAACCCAAACTAGATATACTTTATAGACATTGATCGATCAGATTATGGTGCATCTTTAATGTCACTCATTTCTATACGTAAATAACTCCTCACAGAGCAAAGTAGTTTTTATAATGTCTTCCAACAAAGTCCAGTTTAGTGTTAGCCAAGTTAAATTGAAAAATGTTTTTAAAAAAGAAAATTAATGAAATTTCCATTTTAAACTTCTGTGATTCCCCTTTTTAAGTTATGTTTTCATTTTTATAATGTGTTTATGCACTCTGTGGTATATGCTGCTATCACTTAAATATACATGAACGTCAGCATACCATACGAGTATTTCAGTATTTCTGCATTCACATGCTCATTTTTTACAAATCCTATAACACTTTTTGTCGTTTTTAAATTGCCTTTCACAAGACCACACTGCCATAGTAAATTGGTTTTGTAGGCGGAGGTGACTCTTTAGGTTAAACAGGTGTGGACAGCAAATTTATACCTTCACATACACTGTGTACATTTACATAGGTATGTATGTATGTACATTCATTTTACGTTTACCTTTTGTTAAG
>QOCX01000339.1:155966-172804 GCA_005959815.1 Sarcophaga bullata | reverse complement strand
TGTTTGTTTTGTTTTGTTTTGTTTTGTTTTGTTTTGTTTTTTTATTATTATTTTCTACGTACAATTAAAGTTTAAACATGTTTGACCGACCCACCATTCATAATATAAAATGTAATGAGTGCGTACAGCCGTATATCGTCGTAATACATAATTAATAATGCGTTTGACAGCAGCATTTATAACAATGGCTTGCATATGAACATAAATGGCGGGGGGCGTGGGAGAAGGGGTAAAATAATAACTGAAATGTAAAATTCAATTTAAATTAAAATTTAAAAAAATAAAATTTACTCTTTCCATTCACTTTTATGAATGCATTTGCATACATACTCATACATGCAAATGTATTTGTTTGTCTTGTGCAAATTAATTTTATTTAATGTTTTAATTACAAGTACTAATTCACTAATTGGCAAATATTTACAAGAATTTTTCTTAATTTTTCTTAATTTTTTTTTTCTCTCTTTACAGGTATGTATTGATATATTGAAACACTTACAACTTTACAACTTACAATATCATAAATAACACACAGGCACAGTATGTATAGTACAGTATGAGAATTAATTTCTATATAAAAATGTATGATTGATGTTTGGATATTACGCCGAAAATTAATATTTAAATCTCCCATTGCACGTAAAATTCATGGTTAAGGACAGCAAAGGATCTTAATGTTCCCATGTACCAGTTGATCCCTTCGAAACATATAAAAGCAGAAAATAAGAAATAAAAAAAAATCGCTCAATGTCTTATCCGATATTTAAAGGACCTTGTTGTGCTAAAGAATAGCAAAATTCTTCTTGAATTTATGTATGAAACATCTTGGATAATTGGGTGACATATGCTCATGGAAACAACACATTGAAACAACGGAATATCTATAGGCACAGGATTCGTATTTCATCAAAACTTACCATTCTAATCATATCACACACACGGCATTATCATTTTTAATACGGCATTATCATTTTTATAAGCTTCAGTTTGCTTTATTTATGAACGCTTATGCACATTTTTGCCCAATTTTGTTGCACTTTACATCGCTCGCAGGCATTTACTTTAAAAATGCTTCGATTTTATACTGCTTAAGACGTGAGCTTGGAAGTTCAAATTTTTTTTCAACATACCCCTATATTGTTAGCATATGGCTTACACAAAGCATTTCTTTCTTCATCTTTTCGTCTTTTTAATCTGTTTTGTTCCAGTTCAGCAGATTTTAGGCAAAAACTCTGGTAGGAAATAAAATTACAATGGAAAATGAAAAATTTCTCAAAAATTTAGTGTTTGGAGTCAAATTTATACTGTAGGTCCCACCACTTGTGTATCGAATTGAATATGGTGACTTTTACACCAGAATTCTTTCACCTTATATTCCTCAAGAACAAACAGAAAAACTCCATCAAATCACATCAAATTTATTAGCATGTCTCATTCGCTTTTTATTACTAAAAACAGGCCAGAAACCTTGATCTATGAAAGTTGGTTCAGAAGTTGTACCGCATTTTAAGTTGGTGCTCAACCCATATAATATGCATAAAATGCACAGATATTCTGCGTATCGGTAATTCTATCTTTAAAGCTTTCGCGACAACCATGGAAGTTAATAAATATTGCTTCTCTTACTGTCCACAATGACTTGAGAGTAGTCACCGTAGTCTAGTAGGAAATGGTTCTAATCCCAGATCAGACATTTCCAACAAAACGAAATACGAAACAATATTTCATAGGTGATCCCCTCTCAGCAGATTTCTGGCACAAAACTCTGATAGTAAATGAAATTGCCATGAAAAGTTTCTCAACAAGCTGTTGTCCAGAGTTGACATTAAACTGTAGGTTCCAGCACTCAAGTATAGAAAAAAAATTAATATACAATACAACATAAGTGGTGTAAGAAGCTAGTCCTGATTGAAGGCTTGTAATGATCAATTACTTATGTATGTTTGTATGTCTGACTTGAGAGAAAATCAAGGAATTCTTAGTTCCTCAAATAAAATCCATGCAAATTATATAGCCGCCCACTAATAGTAGGTCAAATATCGGAAAACTACTTATCGCAAGTAAAGCGATATAATGGAGACAGTGAATTCAGGAAGTTCTGTTGAAAATACCTCTTCAATCTGGTGCTGCCTAGTTTTATTTTTGAAATTTTTCGAAATGTTTCTTTCCATGTGTCATGTCCATGGTTTAAAATTAGATTCGAATTATAAACAAAGCATAACAGATTTTTTTTTAACAATAATAACCTTTTCAATCTATAATTGCCTATTTTTCCACTCTATCAATCATGTTCGTTATATCTCACAAGCAAAATCTCTTTTCATGGTTTCCTTTAATATTCATTTGAATCATCAATTAAATGTCATTTAAAGAAAATTATGGCATTCTCCTTAGCATAGCATGATATTCCACAATTTTAACAGATATCGACACGAAATGTCAGCATAATAAAATATTTTCTACACGAAAAAAAAATAAAAAAAAAAACGAAAAAAACGAAGAAAATTGTTACTCACTCAACACAATATTTTGACCGCTCATTTGGTAATTGTTAGACAGAACGACTGAACATCTATCCATTCTTCATTGGTGCAAAACATAATGCCGCAAACATTAAATTGCTTAGAATTGCTACTTTGGTGTTGCGGGAAATAAAACCCAAAAAAAAAAATTCTACGAAAAAAAAAACACACCGAAACCTAAATACAAACCACTGGCAAAAAAATATTTTTTTTTGTTTATTAATGGCTTTGTACTATGAATCATTTTTGATTCATTTTTATTATTTTTTTTTCTTACTATTTTTCAAATGGATGGCAAATTGTTGTATAAAAATCGCCAAACTTCTAAGTGTTTAGCGGAACAAAAGAAATTCAAACATTTGCGGCAAATCTACAACGAATTTCATGTGACCTGCACGTTATTTAGCAACGATAGTGCCGAGACAAACAGAAATAATCACAGAAAATGTCTTGTTACCTACAATCATAATTAAAATGTCTTGTAAATTAAAGTCACAGTGCTCTTCTACAAATATAAAACGTTTCTTTATACACCTCCTGGTCCACTGCCTTATCTGAGCCACACTTCTACTTTGCGGTATACATCCCTAGTGGACATGGTTAAACTCTGACTCGATATATAGTTTTTGATTTAGTAGCCTGTTACCATATCCAAGTGCCCTCGAAATAAAAATTATTGCTGCTGGTGATTTAAAGTTTAAAACACTTCAATCTCCACTAATTGTGAAAATGAATGGGTTTAGCTATTTGCCGCTCTTCTATCTTGAGCAATATTGAAGTCATTAACGTTCATTATAAAACATTGGTCGAATCAAGATTCCTAATCTTTGGCTATAAAATTCTGTAAAGTAGGAAAGCTGGCTTGGAAAAAAGTAAAAATTAAGAAAAGTGAAACGGACAGTATCCAAGGCAGACGAGAGACAATCTAAACATATGGTTCGTGATTAAAATGGGAAAAAATTTGAGTCCTACATCAGATTATCCAAAAACAATTTGAAAATATTAATTGAGCTTCTAACCGGCCATTCTAGGCCGAAGGAAATACTCAAGGTGTCATCAAATTATTCTCATGGAACACCATTTTGTAGTTCGCCAGAGCAATTGGAGACAACATTACTGAGCATCAATACTTTAAAACCATACTTTAGCGCTTCTGCATAACAATGTGCCTCTTTTCAAGCACATTTTAAATGAATATGAATTGCGAGTGGTACAGATATTATACAATATTTCAGCCTTTAGAATATAAAACTGTACTTCTCTCAAATCAGATAAACGACTATTTTAACTGGAGTTTGCTTATCTGATGGCCTCGCCCGTTGAATGGACATTCAGCAAATCTGATCAGATGAAATCTGATCCCGCCAACGTTTAAAAATAACTTTTTTAGGCGCTCTCAATTATTTTCAAAGTTTTCCTTAGTTTAACAGCAACCTTCATGCCTGCAATTCCTTAATTTTGTACCTTGCTGGCCAATCTTAGAGGCCTTTGCCTTCTGAGTCAAAATAACTGGTTTTAGACACTTCAAACTATATTTTCCACGTTCGGTAGACAATTAGCTTGCTTCGCCGCATTCCCTTTCAAACTAAAGAAAGAAAACAAAGCACATTTGACAATAAATATGACACTTTCAAGGTGGTGTTCCACTTTGTAGTCACCGTAGTCTAATAGGTAGTGTGTTGGCTTATAAGAATCCCCGGTCAGACATCAGAAACGAAATATGAAAAAAGAAAAATATTTCTTCGGCGACTTCCTCTCAGCAGATTTCTGGCAAAAACTCTGTGAGTAAATTAATTTTGCCATGAAAAGTTTCTCAAAAAAATCTGTCGTTCGGAGTCGACTTTAAAATTAACACACACAGCATAAGTGGTGTGAGAAGCTAGACCGTAATTCTGACTGACAAGTTGTAATTGCCAATTATGTATGTATTTAAAGATCCTATCCTTCTTTTTATACTTCCACTCGGTATATCCCCAATTAAGTGAAAGTAGTGCATATTTTATGGCGTTATAGCTGTTGGTAATAATATTGGCCATTTTTTTTCTTATGATGATTGCATTGTATTGTAGGACATGGTGTTTTGCCAGCGTCAGATGATTATGCTGATGATGGTAAAGTTGATAAAATAATGAGTAATCGCCTAAAATATGTACAGTCACGAATATTATATAATTTTTCTTGGTTTCTTTACAAAAACAAAACAAAAAAAAAGTTATTTTTTCTTAAACACGAACACAAAAACACGAACAGAAAAATAAAAAAAAATAAAACTTCAACAAAAACAGTAACAACAACAATAAAAAAAAACTCAAAATAAAATTCTGTTACAAACTGCTACATCTGCTAAGAACATGATTACGACAATGTCTACCAACAAATACAGTCGACTTGTGTATAGAAATGTTTTTGTTATTATTTATAACAATAATTTATAGCAACATTAACTAATTTATGTTGTGAAAATATTGAAAATGTCATAAGGCTGTTTTCCATTTCCAGCCAGAGCTCATCATTTCAAGGTCGCACAAGGCTATGAGTGTTGCAAACACAGACTCATAAAGATAACTTCTAAATGAGATATGAATTATAGCCAGTAGTAGCTCTTCTATTTATCTTCTTGATTTCTAATGAAATATTATTAAATTATTACGAATTTATTACCGTTATTATTTAGCAAATTAAATAAATTGACAATATTTATACCTGACACTCACATTGCCACATCACATCTCATCTACGGCATTATTTTTGTGAAGTTCTTTAATCAAGATTCTTTTTTGTTTTTGTCACTTTTATTTAAAGATTCGGTTTTAATGAAATGAAACATCATATAAGATCTAGTTTAGTATAAGCCCTAATGATTGTTCGAGCACCGATTTCTGGATCTCATTACGAATAGAATTCTTGTGGTCTTAACAACAAAGATATTAAACTAGTAGACTGGACTGTTAACATTTATTTCACAAAATATCTGGTGGAGCTTGCCACCAGTAACATCAAAACGAACTATGAAAAAATATTTCCTCAGCGACTTCCTCTCAGAACTTCCTCTCAGACTATATCTGCCAAAAATTCTGAGAGAAAATAAAATTGCCATGAAAAAGTTTCTCCAAAATTTATCGTTCGGGGTCAACTTTAAACTGTATGCCCCACCATACATAGAATTAACAAACACAATATAAGTGGTGTGAGATGTGAAGTATTGTAGTGACCAATTACGTGTGTATGTATCTTTCGGGTGTAGAGTAAGCGACTTCGCATGTAGTTCAACAATACATAGACTTGGTCACATATAAGCCGGATTAAAAGGATATTATGCAGATTAGTTTACGTTTTGATTTGGCTCTGAAAAATTGGTGACTAGACCAGACGTCACTATAAGGTTTGTTCCATCAACATAAAGGCCGTCACCATAAAGGTTGCTCTATAAATATCGTACATGGATCTGTCGCGCCTAAAAAAGAAAAAATGTGAGCTACACTCAATAACAATTGTTAATGACATGGTGTTTACTTTGAGGTATCATAAGAAACGGTAGTAACCTGATGATAATGCTAATTGGCAAAGTGTGAACCAATCAATCATTCAATGCTTTCAAATACTTCAAATACTCGACTTTATTTTCGTATCTTATGAGCAAAACAAATCATCCTTTGCACTATAAATTCGACGGAGTATATTTAGGCTAAGTTTCTAAAAGTACTTGTGGAAAATATTTTCTCTTCGCTTATCACCTTCTTCAGAATCTTTCAGTTTTTGGCTGATTCGGTGCATATCTTAAGTTAGATTAAGTAAGGTGGCGGATAGTCCCATAAAGAAAGAGACTTTCGCCTAGGCTACCAAAACGGCGTAGAAAGCACTATTATGCCATTGATGACCATGCGATTTAAGATGAGAATTGTCCTTTAAATTAATAGATTTTCCGGGAAATTTCCGCCATTTAACGAGCATTACTCTGCTTACAAAATTACCATGACCTGTGCCTGAAAAACACTGCAATGTATAAGAGAGTATAATATTAGAATCCTTATTTAACACACTGCAGGCTACCCTGTCATATATCTTTGTGGCATTAGTATAAACCCAAAGAGTCCCATTCGAAACCTATGGATCTTCAAATCATAAAGCCCTAGTTGGAATTCTAAAACCGAATGAAAAGAAAATTATCAATAATCATACAATCGACCCTACTGGGTGTATTCCTTACCACAATGGCTAGAATAAGGACATGCAGTCCAGATTGGGTGAGGATTTGACTGCAACACAGTTACAAACAAATCGTATAGAATGGGACAGAATTAGCTAATCGCTATACAAATGAATTCATACTAATTGCAAATGAATGAGGGATGTATACCTCGCACAACGATCAACCAAATGTCCTTTACATATTTCGAACACATTCCCAGCGATTTTTGGCTCATTGTGCTACACTTTAATTAACAGTTCATCAAAAGTCTTGAGCAATCAGTTTTAAGATTGTGTTCAGAAACTAAACTTCTCTCTAAGCTTGAATATTCAATCCATTTTGTGTTTCAGAGTGCCTACAGGAAACTTACTTACTTAATTGATCATTACAACCCTTTAGGCAGGAGTACATTGTGTGTGTTAATTTTAGACATGCGTGACAGAACCAACAGTTTAAAGTCAAGTCCCACTTTGAGATATTTTTCATGGAAATTTTATTTTATTCCCATAGTTTTAGCCAGAAGACTGTTGAGAGAAAAACGCTGAAAAAAAAAATTTTTTTTTGTATTTTCTTTTGTTCGATATGTTTGAGCTAAGGATTGAACCATGGTCTCATATCTAATGAGCCAACACCCGGAATTAACTGATTTATTGGGACCATACGCTTGATCAAGAAGCATGCCCTAAGGCGCATAACACGAAGTTGCCATAGAGCGGAGAGACATAAAGAAATTTTAGTACAATTTCGTGATTTGTTGTTAACATATCCTTGAGACAGACCAGATCAAGAAGCATGCTTTAAGGCTCATAACACAAAGTTGCCGTAGAATGGAGAAATATAAAGATTTTTTAGTGCCATTTCCTGATTTGTCAAGAAGCATGCTCTAATTAAAGTTGCCGTAGAAAAGTGGAAAGAAGCAGAGAAATATTAAAGCAGAATTAATGCCTTTTCCTGTTCGTATGAGTAAACCATGTGTTACGACATAACTTCTAGCATACAGTACTCAGTATTTCTGAAACATTCTCTACTAAAGGCCAAGAGTATTGCAAAAAATATTTCTTGATTCTTATCAAACTCTAGTATTTGTTTCACACAAGAATAATTTCAATTTCTTAAGTTTCTATTTTTTTTTTTTTTTTTTTGCAAAAAATAACAACAACTTGTTGAAATTGCAGTTTTTGTTTTTCATTATTTTAAATGCATATATTAATTGAATATATTTCATTTAGTTATTGTTTAAACATACACATACATGCATACCTACATACCATACTTCAATAGTTTACTCTCAAAAGCAATTATATTTTGATACTCTTTTTCCTTTAATTCTTGTACTCTTGTTTCATGGGTTTTGATTTCAGTTAGTTGATCTTATAATTGCATTTCTTTGGCAATTGTATTAGTTTATGTTGTCTTGCCTGCTGTTAGTATTTTATTAGAGAAAAACAAAAAAAAAAAAACAATATTGATTTAAAGAAAACATATGAAGAAAATTGAATTAAAGCTCTACAAAGACTAAAAAATTTTCAGAAGATCTGCTACAATATGCAAAAGAACTAATTGTTATATAATAAAATGTTTGTTTATTTTCTCTATTGAAAAAAAAAAAAAATAAGAACAAATAAATAAATGAATAAAAATAAAAAAATAAAATAAAATAAAATATATACGTACACAGAAGTGATAGATTTTGGATTATAAAATATTGCTACTGAAAGTAATATTCTTAAGTGCCTGCAAATGCTATAATAAATTTGAATATTTGTGTAACACACACACACACACACACATTTCACAATACCTTTAATAAATTCTATATTTATTCCATAAAATGCCAATATAACTACCACAACCGTGTTTCAAACTGCATTTACCTACTTCCGTTACTACGTGCCTAGACACAAATGCTTATTTTGATTCTTGTTTTCCTCCTCTCAAAATATTGCCATGAAAACTATGAAGTGAAATAGAAAGATGTTGTATGAATATAGGGTGGGCCATTTAAATGTTTTGTTGTCGCCGTAGTCTAAAAGGTAGTGTGTGGGCTTATTAGACGAAAGACCAGAGTTTGAATTCCCGGTCAGACATCAAAAACGAAATATGAACTGTAGGGCCCGCTACTCATGTATAAAATTAATACACACAACATAATTGGTGTGACAAGCTAGGCCGTAATCCTGGCTCTAAAAGTTAAAATTGAACAATTTCGCCAAATTTATTTATCTGTTGTGAAGTACAATTGTTGTTGTTCGATCAAACCATTTTTCATGCTTTTTTTTCGAGTGTATGATGTGGTCGTATCTCAGCAATGGCATCACGAAAGGTTAGTCTTCAAATGGTCAATTTTTTCTGGTTCATCGGCATAACAGTATTCTCCAATAGTCCAACGGTGTCAAATCGCAGTTTCTTGGCGGCCAATTGTTATCTCCATTTCGGCTAATTAAACCGTCATCATGTGTTTGATGCATTAAATAGTTTGTGGCATGAGATGTGTGACAAGTTGCATGATCCTGTTGAAATCAAACATCGTTCACATCAATACCATGAAGACAAAGTACTAAAAAATTGGTTATCATGGTGCAATAGATGTTTCCATTGACCATAATAGCTAAGCTGTCCTCATTTCCAAAGAAATATGGGCCAATAATGCCTCCGCTGTACAAGCTGAACCAAACAGCATGCATGCTGAACCAAACAGCATATGCATTGGCTTCTGTAAATGTGGATTCACCCATGGTTTCGGAACAAAATTTTTTTTATATGGAGTTTGACGTTTCTCTTTTTGAGAGAGAGAGAGAGAGGAAGAGAGTAAATTTTGTCTTCAGCTGGAATTGGTTTTAAGACCACGTGTGGGTTTTCTGTGCCCCAAATACGGCAATTTTGCTAACTAACGTACCTACCAAGATGAAAACAAGCTTCACGCGAAAAAGAGTTTCTCCTTCATCCATCTAGCGAGTGGATACTCTTGAACCAATTGAACTTTTGTAAGACGTCATACGGAGAACTTTTCGCAAAATTTAATGTAAACTTGTGCGTAAACCAGTTCAATTATTGAGAACGCTAGCGAGTTGATGTTGATGGATTATCATGCAGACTTTCAGCCACAGCTTCGATATTTTCGGGTGTACTAACACGTTTCCTTGTTGGCGCATCAACAATGAAACCAGTTGCACAAACTCTAGCAGTAAACTTGCTTATATCGGGCACTGTTGGTCCTTCTCTGCGACTAAATTTTGTGCGACATTTTCATGTACTTTCCGACCAATTGCGTATACATACATACATACATAATTGGCCATTACAACCCTTCAGTCAGGATTACGGCCTAGCTTCTCACACCACTTATGTTGGGTGCTAATTTTATACATGAGTGGCGGGACCTACAGTTTAAAGTCGACTCCGAACGACAGATTTTTTGAGAAAGTTTTCATGGCAATTTTATTTACTCTCAGAGTTTTTGCCAGAAATCTGCTGAGAGTAAGTCGCCGAAGAAATATTTTTTTCATATTTCATTTTTGATGTCTGACCGGGGATTCGAACCCTGGCCTTTCGTCTAATAAGCCAACACACTACCTAGTAGACTACGGCGACTTCTAACCGACCAATTGTATGCGTTTTGGAAATAAATTTCCAATAAATTGCAACTTTGCTCATGTTTAAATCGATTTATTATGTTCAGTGGGAATAATATACTGAATTTTGTGATAGAATAAAATGACATAAGTATTGCCTGCTTCCAAAATAATCTTGGTTAAAATGTAAACCAATAGATGGGCCCAGCCGATAGATCTTCAACAACAATCTTTAACAATTCCTGTGTAAACTTGAAGTAGAAGCGGAATTGTATTTGTATCTTCATAAATACAAAAAAAAAGTACTTTTTTTGGCAACAAATACAATATTGCCATAAAGACGTGAAAGGCACAAACAAACAATGAACACACACAAATGAAAATCATACACACCCTTAAACACAGTGGTGCAAGGAAAAAGTTTGCAAAAAAAAAAAAAAATAAGAAAAATAAGAATTGTCGTAATCCTTTTTTAGATTTATCTCGTACATTTTTGTATTTCTTAACCAACACATATACACATATATACATATACATATACATATACATATACATATAGCGCTTTACACTTTCAGTCATATACAGTCATTGGATTTTAAGTAAAAAGTGTTATTTTATGTAAATGGACCTTTTATGAGTTTAAAAGTATACCAGCGTTTCAATTCTTTTTCTTTTTCTCTTGGTAACACCGCTAAACAAACAACCAAAAGTACTATAAAAAAAAAAGAAAAAAAAAACGAAACGTTCTATGAATCGTGAGCGTAAAGCTTTTGAGTAATAACAGGGAAAAGTGAGTTTACTTAACATAGAAATGAGATTATTTCTGCGGCTTTCCTTTTGTCACAATGTTAAAAAGAGAGGGTTGAAGTAACCTTACGTTTCCCACGTACTTTTTATGCGATTTTTAAGTTACAATTTATTTTTACGAGGTGGTGACTCTAAACAACAATAACTGTGTAAAGAGGTCTTCTGTCTGTCTATACGTGCTACAAAAATGTCATTGAAAACAGTAAAAATTGAAAATTTTCATACAAAACTAAAAAATGGAAAGCTTTTTAGAATACATTTTCATAAATTTCAATTGTATGGTAATTTAAAGAATATTTTTCTGTGGTATGATGAAAATATTTCATATAAGAGTAAAAGAATTTCGTCAATTATTTCCATTTATTGAAAATGGGCGAATGCTACTTTAGTGTCAAGTTATTCCTTGGAAATCTCTTAATTTACTTGGATACTCAGGCGGAAATTAAGTCTGTAACGTACGCAATTTCAACATCCGTTCTTGATCATAAATACTGAGGATTTCCCACATAAATTTCGGCTCATTCAAAGGTAACTTTTATAGGGGTTCCATGACAAACGTTTATCGTTGTAAATTGTATTGCTGATAAGCTGGCCTACGCCGCTATAGAGCTGGCAGTCATTGGCATGCTACAGAGCATAGTTATTGGCTTGTCAGCGCTTAATTTGAATATAAACCATGCGTTTTACAGAAAGGCTCAATATCGTTGGCAGTAGGATGGTACGTGCAGTATTGCCTGACTCTACTGAACGCTTACTGTGTTCGAATCGTATGGCCATCAATCCCCCAACACTTATTCTATAGGGCCACTGTCCTTTTGATAGGTATACCGAAAGATTTGGCATTCCGACTAATGATTTCTGCAGAAGATATGGGTCTTCGGTGGACAAAGAGACTCAAGTGTCAGTGCCCTTCTTCTGTCATGCAGAGACGAAGTTTTCTAGTCTCTTATTTTCTGACATTGTTAACCAAGCTCTTTTATATAAAGATTGCTAGTCATTACAAGCCATCAGTTTCTCACACCATTAATGTTGTTTGCTTTAATTTTATCTATGAGTGGCGGCACCCACAGATAAAAGACGTCTCCGAACCAAAGATTTTTGGGAAACTGTTTCATGACAATTTTTTATTTTCCTTTCAGAGTTTTTGCGTTCGAAATCTGCAAAGAGGAGTTGGCCGTAGAAATCTCTTTTTATATTTCGTTTTATTGGTCTTGTCTGACCTGGGGTTTGAACCATGGCCAACACACTACCTACTAGACTACGGCGACTATACATAGATAAATAGTTAGTTATTACGAACTTTCAGTTAGAATTACGACCTAGTTTCTAACACCACTTATACTGTATGTATTAATTTCATACCTTAGTGGCGTGTAATCTTTAGTTTAAAGTCGATTCCGAAAGATAGATTTTTGCGGTCAGTCATCAAAAACGAAATATGAAAAAATATTTCTTCGGCGACTTCCTTTCAGCAGATTTCTGGCAAAAACTCTGAGAGTAAATAAAATTGCCATGAAAAGCTTCTCAAAAAAATCTGTCGTTCGGAGTCGACTTTAAACTGTAGGTCCCGCCACTCATGTATAACATTAATACACACAACATAAGTGGTGTGAGAAGCTAGGTCGTAATCCTGACTGAAGGGTTGTAATGGTCAATTATGTATGTATGTAATAGCAAGATTTATTTAGGAGTTGGGATAACTTTCTCTAGGGAATGATTAACCTCCGCTTAGAATGTATCACAATGGGGGTAAATGTTAGCTTCTTCCTTCAAGGGAGTCCGCCATCGCCAGTTCAAGATTAACAGCACACAGCTAGGCTCATGTACAATGCAGAAGGTGCATCTAAATGGATCGATCGGTGGAAGTATGAAGAATTTTGCTTGCCATCGTTGATTTACATGACTTCACATACTTTTCAAAACAAAAATTTCTTTCTATTTAACGATTTAAATAAAATTATGAATGTCTTATCATTATTATGAGCCTTTCTAGTATACGATTGACAATGATAATCAAATTTTAAAACCAAAATAAATATTCGAAATATAAAAAGCAAAAAAAGAAGTTACAATAATCCAATATATTGATTTTTTTTCGTTTCCTTTTTTCATAATAAAGGCAGGAGAAAATCAACCCCAATAGGACTACAAAATTTATATGCTTTTTTTTTTTGAATATTACTTACATAGCATGAACAGTTTAAATATTAAAATCGATTTTATTTAAGAAAAATTATACAAAAATTAAGCTTCAAAACAAGCTCATAAGCAAATATTTATTTTGAATTTTTTTTTCTTCTTTTTTTTCCATACTTATTGTATAAGTTAACATGGTCTTAAGCATCATTAAAGTCATATTAAATTCATAAAAAAAATTGTTTTTCCAATTATATGCAGTTTAATAGCAATTTTCCAGTTATTAACTTGTTATTGCATTTCATTGCATTCAAATCAAATAGACTTTACACTTTACTTGATTGGCTGTGTGGTGTGTGTGGTGTGTGTGTGTATGTTTACAGGCCGTCTCTATATCACCTCTGTCTTCACTATTGTAACTCTTTGCCAGTAACAAGCATATTTAAGCATCTTGTTGCGAATGTAATTTCATTCGATACAAACAGCACTTTATGCATTTCTATTTTCATTTCCATTTCCATTCGCATTACCATTACCATTTTCATTTTCATTTTCATTTTCATTGTGGCCATAGCTATAGCTGTGGCCGTAGCAGTTGTTCAAGTAGTGTTGTAAATATCAAGTGGTTAGTTTTTGTTTAGGCCTCAGTAAACAGTTTGTGCTGGCATTTGTGCTTTAATGTGAATACTTTAGCGCCTTGTAGCACTTTAGTAGTTGGTTTCGGTTTTGTTTAAACGGGTTCCTTTTCACACACAATATCCATACAATGTACAACTTTATGTACCCAAAAACATCATTTAAGAGTGTTTTTTTTCCTCTTCTCCTCTTTTATTTGCTTTCTGTTGTAACTTTTTTTTTCTATTTGCAAGCAATTAAAGAAGGACACACATGCTGTTTGCAGTGTCTTGTATTTACAGTTTTTTTTTCCCCCAAATTTAACATTGTTGTTGTACAATATAATCATTTTCAAGTGTGTCGAATCTATTAAAATGATTTTGTTCTTCTTCTAAATATCTGCGAAGAATTGATTGAAATTTGATTTTGCATTGTAAATATAAATATTAAATCAAAATAAATTATAAACACAAATGATTGCGATTTATTATAAGAATTTTAAATTATTTACTTGTGCCTTAAGTTGCAGTAGTCTATCTAGTAGGTAATGTAATGGCTTATCGTTCGTTTATTTCAATTTTCAAACACTTTAATTAATAACATACCGCTTTGCATGTGTTCCACGTAAGTACTACCTGTATAGTACCCACTTAGTACCTACATAGGTATTTTTTTTACTTATGAGATTTAATTTAACCTACATGGAACACATGCATAGCGGTATATTTGGCGTAAGCCAAGTACTGAATTTTTGCCTAACAATACTCAGGCTATTTTGGTGCATGATGGGGAGGATGTGTTTTCAATGCTGGAGTATGGTTTGTTCATTATTTAAGGCAGTAAAGTGGATCCATTCTAATATTTGGACATTTTAAAACGAAATGTGAAGTAAAGTGCCAATAATTTGAATATATTGGACACATTTGTGTCTACCAGGAAAACGATCCGAAGTACATTGTGTAACTGTAGCACACCGGCACAGGTCCATGATCTCAACATTATTGAGTCTGTTTGGGAAAAACTTGCCCATAAGCTCTATAAATCAAGTATCTGCACAGTGGAGCATTTGAAATACGGTATTAGGCGAGAACAAAGCAACATAATCTCAGAATTTTATGCACATCTTGTGCCATTGATGCCTCTACGTTTGGAAAAAGTAAAAAAAAGCAAAATGTTTTGGTTCCAACTGTTAAAATAGCGCCTTTCATTTGTTAACCATTCGTCCCAAAAGATGTTTTAGCTGTAGATCTCCCAGAAAAGACAAACAGTAGAGTGCTGCCTTTTAAATCCATGCTTATATTAGCGAAATATAAAATTTCTTATCAAGTATGCCCTTTTCCCATATCTAAAGGCTCTTTTCAGAAATTTCTCTTGTCGAAACAGACAATAGTCTGACGGGTCAAGGTCTGAACTAAAAAGACGATTAAAGAAACCTATCCAACCCATACTTTTGGAACAGATTTTATCTGGTCTACCAAGATTATAGCTTGATGTGTGAAGTGCTTGATGTGTGATGTGCTTGATGTGTGATGTGCTTGATGTGTGATGTGCTTGATGTATGATGTGCTTGATGTGTGATGTGTTTGATGTGTGAAGTGCTTGATGTGTGATGTGCTGGATGTGTGATTGTAGTCTACTAGATAATGTATTGACTTATTAGGCTTAAGGCCACGATTCAAAACATTCTTCGGCGACTTCCTCTCAGCAGATTTCTGGCAAAATGTCTGAGAGCAAATAAAATTGCCATGAAAAGTTTCTCAAAAATCTGTCATTAGGCGTCGACTTTAAACTGTAGAACCCAACACTTTTGTATAAAATTATCACACACAACATAAGTAAGTGTAAGGAGCTATGGCGTAATCCTGACTGAAGGGTTGCAATGATCAACTATGTATGTATGTTATATAAGCCTTGGAGCAGATTTTCCGGAATTCCTGCTTGGTTGGTGATGTTCACCGCAATAATGGTTCAAACATTTTTTTACTTCATGTAGTGCACTGTATTGAAACGTGCCACAGCTGCTACGTACAGTTGAGGTATTTTTCTAAAACTTTTCCAATACACAACTTAAAATATAATATCCTCTAATGTAATTAAAGTATATTGTATAATATTTTCATAATAAAACTCCTGTAATTTTTTAATTTTAATGAAGAAAAATTTCAAAAGCAAAGACTCTTCTGTGATTTGAACCCGCATTACAGCTCTCCACACAATTATTCATTTATCAACATTAAAAATATGAAATTATTTATTGTGATTGTGTTATGTTAATGAAACGCGTAAATATTATAAGAAATGTATTCCAAATGACCAGAAGACTGATTATTTATTACAAAAAACAAGAACTCTTGGCTTGATAAGAGAGACTGTTAAGATTTTGCGTAAAAAAAACTTGAATTAATAAAAATGTCTGCAACGGTGTATTGAGCGAACGTGAAAGTGGTTATGTTGATTGTGGTTGTGTTGTCGTGAGTAAGGCGCTTGCATCTACATTAGGGTACCATTCACACTGATCCAGCGTTGAAGCAACAATTTGTGATCGTTTTGATTTACAGTTTTCGTCTCATAGCAATCGTTGAATGCTTCCGTTACATGCCAGAGTCAGTCGGAGGTTGCCTGGTATTATCTGTTGAACGAGATGGTGGCGCTGTTTTGAACTCGTATGACTAAAATGCGACGTGACCGAGTGGGTATCGATTGGAGTAAAGTCAGTGAGAGAGAAAGAGAAAAGGAAGTTGGAAAACAGTTGAAAGACGGAAAGAAACGATTAATCATTATTCACAGCCAAACTTACAACAGAAGAAGGAAGTTTTCTTTCTTTCATTTCAAGAAAATAAAACAAAACAACACTGATGAGGAAGAGGGCTGGTGAGACATGCAGTCCAAAAACTTCTTGCAAAAGAATAAAAGCCATTTATTGTGCAAATAACCCAAAGGCTCTTTTTCTTTAATAGCAACAACAACAGCAGCTATGAAATCAAGAAAGAACCAAAA
>QOCX01000339.1:140632-155952 GCA_005959815.1 Sarcophaga bullata | reverse complement strand
CAACTCTGAAGTAAAGTAAAAATAGAATATAAATCGCGTTAACCAGCCAAAAATCCCTTTTTCAATACAACATTTTCACTCATTCAGTCAATCTATATTGATGCCCCCTATTAACATTTATATTATTATTGTTGTTGTTGTTGTTGGTATTGTTACTATCGTTGTAATCTAAAATATCAGCAGCAGCAGCAGCAGCAGCAGTACTCTTAATCGCTAGTACAACACGCATATTTTGTTGCGTACCAAAAAAAAGAAAAGAAAAACGAAAATAAGACAGAAAGGAGTAATTTTACTGACTTGAAATTTATTTCAAATGCTTATTATGCTTTATGGGATTTTTATTTTTCTATTTTATTTCTACTTTTTTAAAAGTAGTCTTCATCTTCTACCCCCCTTTGTCAGTTTTTTTGGCTTTTTTTTCTGCCCGAAATATTTCTTTCTTGTTAAAAGTAGCTCAAAAAAAAAGAACTCTTACACAATAAAAATGTAATGAAATTTATTGCTATTTGCATTACTTTCTACTTCATTTCGAATCTCACCATTACCCCCAAGCAACCATATCCTTGATATACTTCACATAGAATACATAGTCGAATATATTTAACATCGATAATGGCTGAATGACTGGCTGAACTGGTTGAATATTTGGTTGTAGGATTGGCAAAGAAATAGATTTTTTAATTTAACCCTTTAATGAAGTTCATACGGAGGGGATTTATTTTTATTTATCACAAAGGATTTTTAATTAATTTGAAGCTTTTTATAACACATGTATTCGAAAATTTTTTCAAATTGCAAAAAAAAACAAGAAAAATAAATTCGAAACAAGTTTAGTGGCACTAAATATGCATTAAAGAATTATTTTAAATTGGAAATACATACATACATGCATACATAATTGGTTATTACATCCCTTCTTACACCACTTATGTTGTGTGTGTTAATTTTATACATGAGTGGCGGGACCTACTGTTTAAGGTCGGCTGCGAACAGCAGATTTTTGAGAAGCTTTACATGGCAATTTTATTTACTCTCAGAGTTTCTGCCAGAAATCTGCTGAGAGGAAGCCGCCGAAGAAATATTTTTTTCATATTTCGTATTTGATGTCAACCCTTGAGTGATGATTATGAGGTAGCTTCTCATACCACTTATAGAGTGGCGGAATCTACAGTTTAAAGCCGACTCCGAGCAACAGATTTTTGAGCAGCTTTTCATCCCAATTTTATTTTACTCTCACAGTTTTTGCCAAATCTCTGCTGAAGGCCAGTAGCCATTTTGTTGCAGATATCTGACCTAAAGTTTGAATCGTGGCTTCCCGTTTAATAAGGCAACACACTTACTAACCGCTAATCCGTGGCAAGTTATATACCAAATATTTATTTTAAGTTAAGTCAGAAGGGAGTTCAAATTCGAATTTAAAGTTTGTTTTGTAATGGTAAAAATACTTGATCGCAAGTCCAGGAAATTTAGATTAAAGTTCGGAAGAAAAGGTTAAAAAATATTCAAAATTGCTATCGCACTTCAAATAAGGGAGACTGCAATCCTCTTCGAATAATATATCCAGGAAATGTTCTATCCTGTGGATTTGCAAAGAGATATAAGATCAGCAACAAAAAAATATGAAAGTCAGGCTATACTATCTCTAGCGAGCTAAATCGGTTTCTTAACGCAATACGGTTGCACGTAATATGGTTTCACAAAAGACTTTCTTTCTAGGAGATGACTGAAGGTAACTTTTTCACTTAACACTTGCTTACATTAATGAAACTGAAACATATCAAAGAGATAATAAGAGGGAGAGATGCTCTACTGCAACTGAATGTTTCTTGAAAGAAGGAAAACAATAAAAATATTAACTAGAAACACTTACAATTCTAATTAAATACACTTGAATGGAATATCAACTAGATACAGTGCACATGGAATTTTTGAAAGGAGAAGTTCTTTTTCATATCTTAGGGAAATAAAGAGGAGTTTGAAAATGCATCCTCAGTGAAAGGGAAGATAGAGAAAGATGAAGGTGCTCTTCACAAACCAGTCGGAGTTTATCAACCTTCACTTGGACCGGGCATTGTATATGCAAAGACTACTAGTTCAGAATTGGAATAGCCTCGAACCCACTGATGTAGAATTTGTGATGTGGGTTAGGAATTATTGGAATTTTAAACTTGTATGGCGTTAATGAATCCAAGAAGGAACAACTTAAGTTCGTCTCAAGTAGAGGGCAGTAAAATAGTTCATTTGGTCGCAAATCAATAACTGTGCTGCTTTTTATCCATAAAAAGTCACTTCTTTTTTCTTTCACAATCTATTTACTTTCGCCACATGTATCTCCAACTGGAAAACATTAGATTACCGGCTACCTTTCAATATTTTTTGGCGGAAGTCGTTACGATTTTACAGCCGTTAAAATGCCGAATGATGGGTGGTACAGATTAGCGACAACAGGACTTTAGTTCCTCGATGTAAGGAGAAGATGGAGGTCTTCAGTGACATATGCTTCATTTCCTTAGACTGGGTGGGAGCATATCTGTCTATCTATTTTTCATTTTGCTGTTGCAGTTTTGCAAATCTTTTCATATGAAATGCTATAGAAAGTAGGACATAAATTTGTGACTCTAGTTTTTGCTTGAAATATTCATCTTTCATCTTGAAATATTCATACTTCATCTTTCGAATAATAGTTTTCACTCTTTGTTCTCCTTTCTATCATTTTAACAACGAGTTTTTAATACTCAAACGAGGCTTAATCTATTGTCGGTAGTTCACAAGGCTGCTCCATAACAGCTTCAACATCGAAATTTTTCTCTACTTAGCCTTGAAAATATGTTCATTGACTGACGATATAAAACTCCACACATTAAAACTCGAATTTTTAAATTTCAAATTCTCATTTGCAACATTATCTTCCACCTCTCCTAACGAGTTAATAACATTGGCTTGGAAAACGAAAAACGTAATAAACAATCTTTAGGACAAAATCAATTTATTTTGCTGTCGTTGTTAAATTCATCTTTGTTTGTCGTATAACGAGTCTCTTGCTTTAACTCTAACTTGTAGACGCCGTTATTATAACGGTATTTATTGTCATTGGTGCGTTTGTTGATTAGCTGTAATTAATCACATTGGTTTTATACATTACAACAACGGAAGAACTTGGTTAGAAGCAAAGCAAAAAATACAAAATATATACGTATGTATGTGTGTATAGTATATATCTGTATATGTGTATGTATATGTATATAGGTAAATAGAATAACTTGATGGTGTAGCTAGTATCCTTTTCTTTTCTTTTTTTTTTTTTTTTTTTTTTTTTGTTTGTTTTCTTTCTTTTATCATTTATTTTCAACATCATAGTATTGATCTGGTTATTGTGTTTTGCTGGCACTTTGCTGCCCACCAAACTTGAGCTAATGAAGAAGAAGAAGAAGAGAAAGTAACAGTAATGACTGAATAACAATAAGTTGCAGTAACCTTAAGTCGTTTATACATTTTAACGAGTATAACAAAAATTATAGACACTGAGAGTAATTTACTAGATTTAAAGCGATTCTATTCAACAAGGATATTGATTTACAGTGTCTGCCAGAATGTATTGAACAAAATTGGAATTGTTGATATTTTAGGCATGGAACTTATACGATTCCGTAGAGGTGATATAGGAAAAGAGACTCATGCCGTTTTTATAGCACAAGCGCTGCGGTTTACTAACATATACCTGCGACTTACGAAAACTTCTGAAGAAAAAGTCTAACGATAGCACGATCAAGTACCTTTCAGTTGAAACCACATATCGTTGGTGTAGAGATCATCCAATTAGAGTCAAGAGACGTTGACAGTTCTCAAAGCAATATGAAATGATAACGTCGCCAGCCAAACATTTACACCAAATAGTCGCGTTTTCTGAACTCGCTTGGATCTTTTATAGATTGATACTGTGCCATATTCGACAGTTTTGTTTGTTCACGAACCCATTTATCCAGAAGTGATGCTCATCACTGAAGGTGATTTTCCGATGAATATTAGAGGCAATTGTAGACTTCTTTAGAACCCATTCTGTGAACACACGTTATTTATATCATCAATGGTGATTTGGTAAAACAGACTGAGTAAATGACAACTTATCTTAGTAGATGTAGCTTCAACAAGGTGATCATTATTAACTGGCTATGTTCGCAAGACCAAATTTATAAAATTTAAAAAAACCTCAAACACCCAACCGAGGTTCCTTGTCATCATTCCACTTCATCATTTAGGAAAGATGTTTGGACTCAAATGCCTTATAATGTTTATAAATTCCAATGTTTACTACATAAGAAGTGTTCTGAAAGAGGTCAAACAAGATCTAAATTTAAGAGCTTCAAAATTGTCGAAACATTATGAAAAGTATTCCAAGCTTACATTGACGTTGAGGCCAATAGTCAGCAGAGTCAGTAATTTTAAATGTAGAACAGCTCGCATTTTGAATTTGCTAAGGACTTAATTAAGAATATAGACGGTTTGGAAAATACTTTATTTTCTGATGAGGATAAGAAAACAAAATACGAAATTTGATGGAAAATAATTGTTCCCACTTGAGTAAAGATTATGTCTCGCAGCTATGGTTTCCGTTGAGGTAGAGGCGGTTGAATTTCGATAAGAGTAATATGGATTGGCATTAATAGGAGAGATTATAAAATCTGAAGGCATCAGTTGAAAATTTGGCCATAAGAATAGATTTTTTGACAAAAAAAAATTATTAAAAAAATACCATAGCCACTGTTCAGATCTGGTATGCATACGTTAGATAACCTTAATTCATGTTCTCAGTCCCAAGACCTAAATTAAATCGTACATGTTTTGATTTTTTTTGGAAAACTTGCTATTTTATCGACCAATAAACAACACCCAGCATTTCAGAGTTGTCGTAGCTACTGTGTTCTGTACACACCAAGCCAAACATATCGGACAAAACGAAATATGAAAAAATAATTGTTCGGTGACTGCCTCTTAGCAGATTTCTCAAAAATCTTTCGTTCACAGTTGACTTTATAATGTAGGTAGGTGGCGCCACTTATGGATAAAATTAATATGCACAATATAAGGAAGCTACGTCATAATCCTGACTGAAGGGTTGTAATGATCAATTATGTATGTATGCCTCTAAATAGCCTTCAATGTTGTCCTACCTTTTATTTTAACATAAGAAATAATGCTGCAAAATAATTCTGCTACTTAAGCAAGTGTTTCCTTAAGTTATTAAGAGTATATGTGCGTGTTGCAGGTGATTGATTGATAAAAATTCCAATTCCGGATATTAGAACAAATATAATGGAAGTTCGATTACAGCAGTTGCAATGCTTTTTGCGATATTATTCCACAATACATATGGTATATGACGCGTCTTTTAATGCAACTCATTGACAACATTAAATATTGTTTTATTTATAAGTCTATTAGGTCTGGTAACTTCGAGAATAACAACACTGTTGTTATGTTATTGTAACTCTTTTTCGCTGTTTCTGTTGAATAGTTTTTTTTCTGTAATTTGATCTTTGTTTGCCTTTCTTTCGTATGTTTATTTTGTTTGTTTTTCCTAATATTTTCTGCACCGTTATAGTTTATTCTGTCTTTGAACAAATTTTTATTTTCGTATTTATTTTTTTCTCAGTGTATTTTTACTTTTCGTTTTTGTTCATCAGTTTTGTCTGTGCTAAGTCTTTCCATAGTTTTTTTTCTTCTTCTTTTTTTTTTCTATTTATCGGCCAACTTAATGTCATTAACGTTTGTTGTTTTATACATTTTGTTTCCAGTTACGTTGTGAGTTTGTTTTTACAGGAATTGAATATTGGTCATGCTTTATATTTTGTATGATAGTGGACTTTGTGCCACAATGACTGATGGCCTTACTTTCATTGTCTTTGGCCTTGTCTTATGATTTCATATCCCTTCCCTTTCTTTGTCTATGATATTGTCTGATGATAATTAACATTATTTTTGCTTTTGATTTGAGTTTTTCTCCAACTTTTCTAAGAGCTTAGAATGTTTTGTATGCTTAAGATTTATAAAATTTAACTTTTCAATACAATGTGGCTCGACATAATGTGGCTCGGTATCTATCAGTCGAGCATTCAATGTTTAATGTTCATTTCAGTTTCATTAGGAATAGGAATAGTTTTTTTTCGATTTCCATTGTTGCCAATAAGGAATCCTATTTGTGTTTGCTGTCGGTATTAGTGTGAAATGTAATTTATTTCAATTTTTACTGTGAATCAACACAAATGATAAGTATGGCATGGCCTCTGTACGAATGTATTGATACATTATACATATGTACGTATATTTTTTTGTTTTTTTTTCATTTGATATAGCTTGCTGAACTCATTAACCGATTTACTGTTTATTTTCCTTCAGTTTTCCTTTTTCCCTCCCATAATATTGTTAACAAATAAAGCATCCTTCTTTCCTCATCAGTTATGTTCGTCTCTGTATATGTATGTGTGTTTGGTTTTTGTATTATAATATAAAAAAAATGTATTTCTAATTAAGTTATTTCTTTGTATCATTTTTCTTTACTTTTTTTTCCCATCTTCTTCGTACGCATAGCAATCGTTCGTTGTCTGTTTTTGTCTGTGTTAAAATAAAACTGCAAATGTTGGTTTGTCTTCTTGTGAATAATTTTTCTTTTTAGTTTTTAGTTTCAGTTCAGTTCCATTGCATGATTTCATTCATTGTTTTTATATTGTTTGGTTTTGTTTTTGGTTTTGTTTTTGTATAAATGTTTACAACTTCTTTCATTTCATTATTCATTTAAATTCTTTAATTATCTTAACCAGTCAACTATGAAAAGCTTTTGCTTAAAGAAAGAAAGAAAGAAAAATGAAAAGAAATTGTCCTTTTTTTTCTTTTTTTTCTTCATGAAAGGCGATTAGATTGTTAAATATTTACTTTGTTTTCTTTATTGTTATTGGTTTTGTGCTTCTCAGTTCGCATAATGAATTTGTTAATTAAACAAAATTATAAATTCAATTCACAATGAATTATAATTTTGCGTATTTATTAATTAAACGCAAAGTAAATATTTGTGGCTGTGTGTGTGTAAGTATGTGTGTCTGTATCGTAAAATGATCAGGATATTTAATAACATTTTGGATTCATTTTATTAACACCAAATTCATTTGGGGGCATCATATCTATCTATATGATCTATTCAAGGGTGGCATGTGCTTTTAAACTGTAAAGGTTCATAGGACAAGATCCTCATATACCTTCACCGCCGTTCTAGTAGGTAGTGTGGTGGCTTATTAGACGAAAGGCCAGGGTTCGAATCCCCGGTCAGACATCAAAAAGAGAATTGAAAAGGAGAAGTGGTATTCTGTCGGCCGCGTCTGCCTTACACAGCCGAGTCTTACTGCGAAACTCTGGAGAGGGTGAGAGCCAGAAAAAAAAATAAAATGGGTGCCCGTGAAAAGTTTTCACGCGAGAAGCGGAGATCGAGCGACTGGTGCGTATCGGAGTCGGACGCTCGTAGAAAGTCGATACGGGTCCCAACGCGCAGGTCCTGTAGCTTACAATAAAATTAAGCGAACACACAACAGGTAGCAGCGAGTGGGAGTGAGGAGCGGAGCCATTAGGCCGTAATCCTGACTGAAGGGTTGTAATGGCCAATTATGTATGTATACCTTCACATATTTATAAGAAATTGTTCTTAAATATTACAATTACAAGAGAAGCTTAGTGAGAAAATTATTTAAATATGAGCAAGGAATTTTAACCGTCGATCGAGCATTGTATCAAAAAAGAAACACATTCGTTAATATTGTTATCGCCATTATTTTAAACCAAATAAAAAAAGAAATTTTAAACAGGCCTTAAAAAATTCAAAAGCTTCATAATTCTGGCCTATGTATCACTTTTGATACACGCGACTTTACTAAGGATTTTTTCAAGTTTTCAAAGATTTTGTAAAGTTTTCTTGTAAATAATACTGTGACGTTTTTACCTTTTAAAAACGTTTGAAATATGAGCTCGTAGATTGTAAATAAAAATAAATTTTGTGTTCAGTTTTTAATTAAATCCTTTATTATTCTCACAACTCTTGTGTGCCACTGTTCACAGCTGATTCTAACAACAACAATTGTTTTATTTGTTATTCCTTTGTTCATGCCCTTTGCTATAAACAATAACAATCATTACATAATTGTTCTGTCGATCTATGTAATGGAGATTGTTCAAACCACGTTTGGTTTGCTTCACACGCATCATGTCTTCACACAAGACTGACTGAACTTCTACTCCAACTTCGCATGCTTTGCCTTGCCTTTTATATAGCGACGTAAACATTCTGATGAAGGTTCCGGTCTTCGCCTTCTCGAGAATTCCATGTTGTTAGTGTGGGGAGTTTACGTTTGTCCCTGCTGTTGTTGTTGTTTGTTATTTACTTGCTTATTCCTTTTTCTTGTCATACTGATGTTGTTGTTTTATTTTCATTAATGAAGTAAACAAGTTCGTTGTTTTGTTTTTGTAGCTTATGTTTAACATTTTAATGCTAAACGACGTTCCACGACTGTGATGAAGAAGTGACGAAGGTATTGGCAGCGATAAACAGGACAATTGGATGTTTATCGCTAAAGACGAATACTTGGAACAGAGAACCATGTGCCTTTAGTAGTTTAGTAGGAAGAGAAAATATTACCAATTTGCATGCAGCTTGGTAGCAGCTGTTTTTTGAAATGTTGTAGAGACTTTCTTACTGCTCTTCTCATATTTATCTCACATAATAAACAAAAACATTAGAAAAACGTGTTTCGCCCTATGGGAAAATTTTTATCTCACAAGACGTTGAGAACAAATATTTCTAATATTTCTATCAAGTTTCAACCAGCCCTCAATTGAGAGTGTTACTGATGCGAGCGACAATAAGCTTCAAGATGCTGCTCAACATTACATACATAAATAAATACATAATTGGTCATTGCAATCGTTGAGTCACGATTGCGATCTAGTGTCTCGCGTCACTTATATTTTGTGTTTTAATTTTACATGTGGATGGTGAGAAACACAGTTAAAATTTGACTCAAAATGACAGGTTTTTGGAAACTGTTCATAGCAATTTTAATTTACTTCCAGCGATCTTGCCAGAAATCTGCTGACGAAGAAATATGTTTTCATAATTCGTTTTGTTGGAGATATCTGTCCTGGAGTTTGAACCATGTTTGCTGGGTATTAATGCCTCACTGGTCCTCATAATCTGTTTAAATAATTCATTCACTAGAGATCCTGCATATATATTAGGTTAGAGACTCTCCCTATTTTAAGAAAGCATTCTTTGAGTTTACAGTGCTGCTCGGTAACCACAAGGAAAATTCCCTGCCTACGCTGTATATTAATGCCGCAGTGGTTCTAAGAATTCCGTTTGTTAAATCATCCTCATCATTATGAAATCAACATGTTGGGTAAGAGATCCTGCCTACATTTGAATCAAGTCTTCTTTGAATTTACAATTCCCTGTTAATTGGAAATCGTTTACAAACCTCAAGTTATTTCAAAATAGATTGACACAAGACACCGTCTATTGGTATTAGTCAAAAAAATTTTAAATTCTTTTAAACACTTTTGGTTGGTCGCTCTTAATCTTACTTTTCATTGAACAAAGCCTTTAACACAGCTCTTCCCCTTAAAAAGGCGACTTAGGCTCCACTTCTCGTAAGCTGGTTTTTCGCAAATTTGCTGCCATATTCTTATCTTTCAGAGGTGAATTTGTGGCTAACTTGTTCGAAATAGAAGTCGTCTTAGTGTAGTAGTGTAGTGTAGTGGACGCAGTTCAAACCACGGCACTGATGTCTCGATCTAAATGAAATATGATCAAATTTTTCTATGGCGTTTTTCTCTCAGCAGTCTTCTGGCAAAAAACTATTGGGGTTTGAATCGAGGCCCCAGATCTAATAAGCCAACACACTGTCCACTAGACTTTGCTTATTTTCATCAGCAAAAATGATTTATTAAAGAATGAAGAAATCGAATAACATTTCCCGAAATATTCCAGAAATTATGTCAGTGGACTTAAATGTCTAGAAAACAAATTAACAAAACAAATATTTTTCACTTTAAATAATTCTCCAAATGCCTAAATGATATTGACGGGGGGTGGGTGATGGGTGGTGGCTCATTGTTATTCAATGTATGCTTAGGCATAAATCATTTACTTTATAGAAGCTGCAAAAGCTGCCGTAAAACATATCAACTCTAGATGTTGTTGTTAAACGCATGTATTTAAATATTAATTTAAAGAAATTAAATAAACTTTTTTATTTTTATCATAAAATCAACAAATTTACATCACACTTGCTTGTATTTTATTAAACGAGTGAACAACAGCAGCAGCATCAACAGCAGCATCAACAAAAAACAATATTTATGATGCTTTGAGTAAATGAACCGCATACAACAATACAATGATTTCTAGCCAAATGTATACAATCGGAAAAGAAAATAAAAAAAAACTGAAAAAAACAACGGACGGAGAAAAAACAGAACCATATGCCACACAAAAATATACTTTGAGAGACTTTAAGACAGACCGACTGACTGACGTAATGAAAGACAGGCACATTACAGCTGAGAGTAAACTATATTACACACAGAGTTTTTTGGGGCGTGTACAAAGAACAAGTTAAAATTGCCAACACATGCTTACAAACATAAATGTGTGTATGCATGTATGTCTGTATATATGAGTCTTTGCACTATAAAGGCTACATTCTACAGTAGTTTTTAAGATCGATTAAAAATTACTTTATCAGCATTGCGTTGTTTGCAAAATGCGTATCGAAGCATGATGATGACGGTCATTTTGGGAGGCTGAATCATAGCAATTATCGAGATTGGAACTGTGTGTGTGTATTGTTTGAAACACAAAGATTTTTCGTCGAATCTTTCAACAAAACAATTTCCATTCTGAGTACTAATTGTATATCCGTAGTTCAGTAGCAGTAAACTTTCTTTTTTTTTTTTTTGGTTTAAGAACAGTTAGTATTTATGGATCGTCATAAGCACTTTTGCAGAATGATATGCTTTTCGTTCTTCAAAACGGTACAGTATTGTTGGTTGCGTCATGCTGTAGAAGCTCATTGACTTCTAATTTCAGAAGCTCATTTGCTCTTAATTCTACTCATAACTCCATTAATCTTCTTTGTAACATATCTATACTCAGAAGTCATTTGCGGGATGGTAATCGCTATTGAAGTCGCCGTAGTCTCGGTAGGTAGTGTATTGGCTTATTAGACGAAAGGCCAGGGTTCGAATCTCCGGTCAGACATCAAAAACGAAATATGAAAAAAATATTTCTTCGGCGTTTTCCTCTCAGCAGATTTCTGGCAAAAACTCTGTGAGTAACTAAAATAGAAATGAAAAGTTTCTCAAAAAAATCTGTCGTTCGGAGTCGACTTTAAACTGTAGGTCACGCCACTTTTGCATAAAATTATCGCACACAACATAAGTGTTGTGAGAAGCTAGGCCGTAATCTTGACTGAAGGCTTGTAATGGCTAATTATGTATGTAAATGTACTCAGAATTAATTATGATTATTTCCAGTTAATAATCCTTGAATTTCTCACTACTCACAAAGATTTTCTTACATTTCTGTTGATCTGTTATTGTCTCAGTAATTCTCAGTAATTCATATACTTACTTCCTATGTGGTCTTTTTTTTACTTTTTTTATTAATAAAATGATTCTATAAATCAAATAATATTGTCAAAATATTTCAGCGAAATCGGTCAAGTAATTTGTGCAAAATCGTTGTGCGCTCACCTAGACGCGCCTTGACGTACCTCGACGCACGTAGGTACTCTTTTATATTCGCATCTTTTGAGCGAAAAGAAGATTTAGACCTTATTTCTGTGGCTCTAAAGTATCTAGAACCATAAGAAATCGATTTTTTTTAAATAGAGAAGTATACTAACCCCTTAGCTACACGTTATCGAGCCATGCTAATTAAATTTTTAGTTGCACATATTAATCAAGTAAATATTAACTACATGTGGTTCCAACAGCTCACCACAACTTGTCATATACATCTATTTAGCAATCGGTTTGTAGCAAATTAACGTCCCTAGCTTACTTTTTATATCGCCAGATTAACTCGCTGATTTATATGTTGTGTGCGCTAGTTTTATCCATAAACGATTGAAGGCTATTCCGAACGACAGTTTTTCTCTTGAGAAACTCTTCAGAAATCTGAAGTCGCCGTAGTTTGGTAGGTAGTGTGTTGGCTTATTAGACCAGAGGCCAGGGTTCGAATCCCCGGTCGGACATCAAAAACGAAATAGGAAAAAAAAATATTTTGTATTTGTATTTTAAATTGCCATAAAAAGTTTCTCAAAAATCTGTCATTCGGAGTCTACTTTAAACCGTAGGTCCCGCTACTCATGTATAAAATTAACACACACAACAAAAATGGTGTGAGAAGCTAGGCCGTAATCCTGATTGACGGGTTGTATTGGCCAATTATGCACTTATCAGAAATATTTTTTCATATTTCGTTTTGACCGAGAGATGTCTGATCGGGGACTTGAACCGTAGCCTCACGTCCTATACACTACATAGGCTAGAGCGACTCTTGGTTGAAGAAGCAAATATTATGGCTAGTAAAACCAGCGTATTATATGGATAAGCTTGTATATCCCAATGCGTTTCTGTTCATTAAAGACTAAGCTGGGAAAGTTGGTAAAAGCGTCAAAAAAACTATTGTCGAAGAAAGGATACGGTAGGCAGAATTACAAAAATACTTTGGTGCGATCCTAATGAAAGAAGAACCACATACATTTTAAGATTAAATAAGGCGATTTGAGAACACTTATGAAAGTACTTAGCTGACACCCGCATTACATGTTCACATGAACCGTGCCGAGAGTAGTGGAAAAAGATCAGTGCACGATATGTGGTATAGACACCGAACTAAAGGACATTCTTGTGTCATTGGCAGAGCTTTTATAAGCTCGAAATCCCAGCCTTTTGAGGATGTCAATAGAGTTACTGGTATATCATCATAAATCAGCGAGTTAATCTGGCGATATAAAAAGTAAGCTAGGGACGTTAATTTGCTACAAACCGATTGCTAAATAGATGTATATGACAAGTTGTGGTGAGCTGTTGGAACCACATGTAGTTTTATTTACTTGATTAATATGTGCAACTAAAAAATTTAATTAGCATGGCTCGATAACGTGTAGCTAAGGGGTTAGTATACTTCTCTATTTAAAAAAAATCGATTTCTTATGGTTCTAGATACTTTAGAGCCACAGAAATAAGGTCTAAATCTTCTTTTCGCTCAAAAGATGCGAATATAAAAGAGTACCTACGTGCGTCGAGGTACGTCAAGGCGCTCTAGGTGAGTCGACAACGATTTTGCACAAATTCTTGACCGATTCGCTGAAATATTTTGACAATATTATTTGATTTATAAGAATCATTTTATTAATAGAAAAAAGTAAAAAAAAGACACATAGGAAGTAAGTATATGAATTACTGAGAATTACTGAGACAATAACAGATCAACAGAAATGTAAGAAAATCTTTGTGAGTAGTGGAGAAATTCAAGGATTATTAACTGGAAATAATCATAATTAATTCTGAGTACATTTACATACATAATTAGCCATTACAAGCCTTCAGTCAAGATTACGGCCTAAGCTTCTCACAACACTTATGTTGTGTGCGATAATTTTATGCAAAAGTGGCGTGACTACAGTTTAAAGTCGACTCCGAACGACAGATTTTTTTGAGAAACTTTTCATTTCTATTTTAGTTACTCACAGAGTTTTTTGCCAGAAATCTGCTGAGAGGAAAACGCCGAAGAAATATTTTTTTCATATTTCGTTTTTGATGTCTGACCGGAGATTCGAACCCTGGCCTTTCGTCTAATAAGCCAATACACTACCTACGAGACTACGGCGACTTCAATAGCGATTACCATCCCGCAAATGACTTCTGAGTATAGATATGTTACAAAGAAGATTAATGGAGTTATGAGTAGAATTAAGAGCAAATGAGCTTTCTGAAATTAGAAGTCAATGAGCTTCTACAGCATGACGCAACCAACAATACTGTACCGTTTTTGAAGAACGAAAAGCATATCATTCTGCAAAAGTGCTTATGACGATCCATAAATAGCTAAACTGTTCTTAAACCAAAAAAAAAAAAAGAAAGTTTACTGCTACTGAACTACGGATATACAATTAGTACTCAGAATGGAAATTGTTTTGTTGAAAGATTCGACGAAAAAATCTTTGTGTTTCAAACAATACACACACAAGTTTCAATCTCAGAGTATTCTATTCAGCTCAAGAAGTGATCATCATCATGTCGAACGTCAGTTTTGCAAACAACGCAATGCTGATAAAGTAATTTTTAATCGATCTTAAAAACTACTGTAGAATGTAGTCCTTTATAGTGCAAAGACTCATATATATACAGACATACATGCATACACACATTTATGTTGTAAGCATGTGTTGGCAATTTTAACTTGTTCTTTGTACACGCCCCAAAAAACTCTGTGTGTAATAATAGTTTACTCTCAGCTGTAATGTGCCTGTCTTTCATTACGTCAGTCAGTCGGTCTGTCTTAAAGTCTCTCAAAGTATATTTTTGTGTGGCATATGGTTCTGTTTTTTCTCCGTCCGTTGTTTTTTTCAGTTTTTTTTATTTCTCTTTTCCGATTGTATAGCATTTGGCTAAGAAATCATTGTATTGTTGTATGCGGTTATTTACTCAAAGCATCATAAATATTGTTTTTTGTTGATGCTGCTGTTGATTGCTGCTGCTGTTGTTCACTCGTTTAATAAATATAACAAGCAAGTGTGATGTAAATTTGTTGATTTTATGATAAAAATAAAAAAGTTTATTTTAAATTCTTTAAATTAATATTTAAATACATGCGTTTAACAACAACATCTAGAGTTGATATGTTTTACGGCAGCTTTTGCAGCTTTCTATAAAGTAAATGATTTATGCCTAAGCATACATTGAATAACAATGAGCCACCACCATCACCCCACCCCGTCAATATCCATTTAGGCATTTGAGAATTATTTAAAGTGAAAAATATTTGTTTTGTTAATTGTTTTCTAGACAATTTAAGTCCACTGACATAATTCTGGAATATTTCGGGAAATGTTATTCGATTTCTTCATTCTTAATAAAATCAATTTTGCTGATGAAAATAAGCAAAGTCTAGTGACAGTGTGTTGCTTATTAGATCTGGGGCCTCGATTCAAACCCAATAGTTTTGTTGCCAGAAAGAACTGCTGAGAGAAAAACGCCATAGAAAAATTTCGAAT
>QOCX01000339.1:115959-140607 GCA_005959815.1 Sarcophaga bullata | reverse complement strand
GATATGTGGTATAGACACCGAACTAAAGGACATTCTTGTGTCATTGCAGAGCTTTTATAAGCTCGAAATCCCAGCCTTTTGAGGATGTCAATAGAGTTACTGGTATATCATCACATGGTTCGTTAAAGTAGGTTGTGATGATCAGTTCATATCATTCCTTGGCTAGAGTAATTGTTAATCTCCATTTAACGTGACAGGATGGTCTTCAATCTGGTATTTTTGAATGTTTTTATTGAATTGAAATTTAATAAACTTTCTTTCTGGTACTGAAGAATAGCCCATATATGTATGTATGTATGTATGTATGTATGTATAGTTAGCAAAACAATAAAAAATAAAAAATAAAAATAAATTGTTTGTCTGTTCGTACTTATAAAGTGTGTACATAAATACTTCATATATGTGTAGCATAATGTATTATCTATGTATGTATGTAATGTGCTTGCATGCATACATACATACGTACATAACATAAGCTTTTGTAAGTACTTCTGCATAGAGAATAACATTAAGTATCTCCATTTATAATCAACAGCAATTATGGCATCTTAGCAACCATGTTTGCCACCTAATATCTCACTTTAAGATTAAAAGCGTTACTAACTAAAGTAAATTTAAGAGTCTTAATGCCTAAAAGGGAAAAAGAATACAAAAAAAAATAAAATAAACTGGTACCACAAAAGTACCAGAATACACAATAATAAAAAAAAATAAAAATAAAATAGAGTATGTACCATACAATATAAGAAGATCTTGTAAGCTGTATGTGTTATGTTGTACTGCATAAAAGTTGTGTGTAAAGAAGCAAAAAAAGGAAAAAGTGTTAAAGCAAAGCAAGTAGTCTATGAAATAAAACAAAAACAAAAACAAAAGAAACAAAATTAACTTTAAGATAAAATAAGTTACAGATGAAGGCTTTTTGTTGTTGTTTTTTTCTTCAAGAAACTTTATTATAGGAAAACTTACATTATGTTATACGCATGCATACATACTATATGCCATGCAGGTTCCAAGTTCTGTTTTAAATTGATGTCTTGTAAGTAACTACTGCTAACAAAAGTTTGTTCAATTCTTTACAAACGATCAATTCGAAATTACTTTGGAAAGTTTTACGCAAACTAGGTTTGTAGACAAAATTTTCTGTAGTTGTTTACATGACGAAACATTTCTTTATGCTTCATGGCATGCTCATTGAGTTATCGTGTAAGTAACGTAATTGACAAGTTCATAACGGTTTGTAAGTTGACATTGGTGATATTAAAAATCAACAAAAAAAAAAAAAAAAAAAATATTGGAAGATTGTCACTTACAGGAAACCTGTATAAAAAGGTCTGCTTCAATGCAATATTTCCATTTGCTTCTTGGTTGGTCTGTTTGTCTAGACTCTAGAGCATATTAACCCACAGTATCTAAGGTCTACTCTTACCCATACCCGGGACTTGCCCAGGTCACCTTAGCAGTTCAATGTTGCACCTTAAGACACACAGATTTTTCTCTTCAATATACTCAAACGTTTGGTGTCTCTGATCATGTTTCATATCCATATTCAGCACTAGTTCTGACAATGCTATCCTACACAGCGTATTTTATGATTAGAAAACTAATTATAATGTTAGCTCCGCTTTCTTTATAGCGAATACCATCCGCGCATAAATTCTGTTGGCATTTTTCAGTGGGATTCTCCCGTAAACGTAGTTCGTTACACTTTGGAATTTTTCTTTCTGTGATTTGAATAGATAGAATGTCTGTTCTAGAGTTCAAATATTTATATGCGTTTCGTCTTTTCTTCATTTGTAATAAAAACTGCAATCTTTGTTGCGTCTTTGATATTTGTAAACAATTCCTCCATAATTACAAGGAGTACCAGTTAGTTCACTACTACCATTAAGAGAGGGAATCTTAATTTCGCAGAATTTTTTTTTACGTGAAAGGTATTATTTTTAAATATTACAATTCTTATAGTTGTGTTTATTAATGTAGCAGTTTTGATGATATTGCCAATTTGGAAAACTGATTTTCTGACAAAGCAATCAAAGAAGTTGGCAGTTCATAAAAAGCATACGTATGTCCATACCGCACCTATAAGAGTTCTCATAATTCTTCAGTAACAGAAGTAATTGATCGGCTGTTGATCCATTCCACAGAAGCTTAAAAAGTAATTCAGTTTTGCACCGTGATATGTGTAAGCAATCTTAATAAATAAGTTCTTTTTCCTTACTTTAACTCGTTTAGTATTTATAAATCGATATTCAATTTTGTTAAAGTCACCGTAGTCTGGTAGGTGGTGTGTTGGCTTATTTGACGTAAAACCTTGGTTCAAATCCCTGGTAAGACATCTGCAACAAAACGAAATAAACAAAAAAAAGTATTTCTTCCTCTTAGCAGATTTCTGACAAAAACTCTGGGAGTAATTACAAAAATCTGTAGTTCGAATTCGAGTTTAAACTGTAGCTCCCTCCACTTATGCAAAAAATTAGCGTACGCATCATAAGTGATGTCAGATGCTATGTCGTAATCCTTACTTAAGGATTTTAATGATATATTAAAGAACTAGTCCATCATGCTATCAAATCTATAATATCAGGACCCTAAAACCACGTAAAACATGTCGTCGCTATGAACAGTATTTTCTTTGCAATGCATCCCTTTTCATTCTAAAACTTTTTTTTCGCTAGGCGGAGGCAGTTCTATAATTCGTTCAAAATGCACCTATTTTTGTGATTCCGTTTTACCATCAAAAAGCAAAATGAAACCAAAAATACACAAAGTATTCTATGAGAATGCCATATGTGAAGTACGGAACATTTCGGATAAAAACACGTATTTTGCTTTCACTCGCCAGTTACTAAAATAAAGGGACGTTATTGTGAAGTCGCAAGAGTTCGAATGCCCGGTCAGACATCAAAACGAAATACGAAACAAATATTTCTTCGGCGACTTCCTCTTAGCAGATTGCTGGCAAAAAACTCTGAGAGTAAATAAAATTGCCATGAAAAGTTTCTCAAAAATTTGACGTTCGGAGTTGACTTATAACCTATAGGTTTCGCCACTCATGATATAAAATTAACACACACAACATAAGTGGTGGAAAGAAGCTAAGCGTAGTCCTGACTGAAGGGTTGTAATGGCCAATGTGTATGTATGTATGTTATTGTGACAACTAGACAGCCATACAAATTGTCCGAAGTTAGCAATGGACCTGATATAATTTCATAACATTATCGTCCAGTTCTAGGACGATAGAGTTGCCAACTAATTCAAAATAACTGCTTTTGTGATAATACATTGGGTTCCTGTATTGAGTAGCGTAGTCATTGGGCTAATCTTTTGCTCAGGAGGTAATATTTCGAAGTGATGTTATGTTTTCTGGAAGAGCTTAGATTCAGTGGCTTTCTGGAAAGATATTCATTACTAAAGTTTGAAGTTTAGACTCTAAATCTCTTTATCAAATCGAAAGAATTTTAGGAACATTTTAGTGTGAAGATGTTTTGCTTATCTACTTAGTTCAACTTAGAACCATGAAGCTCTTCATGTTACTGTAGTCAAAAACTGTGATTCGTTGATATTCATAATCAAATTCGTTTGCTTGTAACATTCGGCTTGAAAAAGAGAAATACATACAATACAGGATTACATCATAGCTTCTTACACCATTTATGCTGTGTGTTAATTTATACATGAGTGGCGCGAAGCGTCTATAGTTTAAATTCGTCTCCGAACGACAGATTATTGAGAAACTTTTTGATGGAAATTTCTGAGTTTATGCCAGAAATCTGCTGAAAGCAAGTTTTCGAAGAAATATTTTTTCTTGGGATTTGAACGTCTAACAAGCCAATACACTAGCTACTAGACTACGATGACTTTGTACAATCAAACATGAGAGTTTAATTTGTTCATGGTTATGAATAGGGGGTGGATGGGTAGGCTGTTATTTTGGCTCAAGACTATAATGCCCAGCCAATTAAAATTAATACGAAGAGAGTGCATAGATTCAGTATTGCAATGCACACTGCAATGTTGCCAGAATGCCTATCATTTATCTTATCCTAAAATTACCTTTCATCCTGTGTAGAGTGCAACACTTTATTTAAAGATAAATTAAGTTTTCGAATATTTCTCTTTTGTTTCTTTAAAAAGGCTTGACTTAATATGTTGCAACATTCTTTAAATACACAACAAGTATCGTTTCTAATGAACAGTTTTTTTGAGATGCGAACAATGTTGTGTATTCTTATTTAAAGTGCAAGAAAGTGTGTACAATTGAGCTGACTGACTGACTACTGTCTGTTGGCACTTCAAACAAAACTGAAAATGTAAAAACACTTCAGAGCAAGAAATTTCTTCCAAAAAATTTTTTTCCTTTGGTTTTTAAAGTTTATGATCATATTTAAAATATGTATGAAGAGTACTTGTGTGTGCATTAATGTTTTGTTTCAAGCATACATATTTTCGGACTCTCAAATGCTAAGCAATTATGTATCAGAGTTGGTAAGCATAAACTCTTGTATCTATTTACTACATAATTTGCTATTTACATTCTATTTCTATTGTCTACACTCTGCGTGTTTGGGTGTATGGGTACATGGGTATATGTGTGTGTATATGTGTTGTATAATGAAGATAAAGATGAAGGTAATGGCATGCAAATATTTTTGTATTCTATGATCTGCCAAATTTAATGCTAAAGAATATTAAGCCGCCCCATAATGTTAGACATGCAATCTAAGAAAATTTTGCATGCCATAGTGGTGATGATGCAGATGCTTCTGGTTATGATGAGGTATTTCTCTCGTTGCTTTGCACAATGCATAAGGCACTTGCAAAAAAACCTTAAAAATACTCTTCTCATTACAGAACGTTGCAGCAGTAACTAGAAATAATAGTAAAGGGCTCCAGAGAGATTTTCAGCTGTCTGTGCTAGTTTAAATGCACACGATTTCGGTTTTTTTTTTTTTTTTTTTTTTTGAAACTTTTTCTTGGGTTTTGATTTTTTTTTTCTTCGTTTTAGTTTTTAGCCTGTGGTGATAGATGAAAAACTTGACTGCATTCTTACAGCTGCCGTTAGGTGATTTTGATATAAATTACACTGGATGGGGAGTTTTTTCTTCTTCTTTTTCGTTTTTGTTTTTTTTTTTTCTTCACTGACATTATTTCAGTTTCATGCAGCTTTTCTTTTATGATGCCTGGATTGCTGTTGGATTTCTTCTAGAATTTTTTCTTCTTGGGGGTTTATTTTTTTTTTTGTGCTTTTTGTGTGTGAACATTTGCACCATCTGTCTCTAATGGTTTTTTGACCACATGTGCATAAAATCTATTAACTTATGATGAAATTTAAGTACAATTTGGTTCCTTTTTTTTCTTCCCATTTTTCTCTCATTTTTTTTTTTGGCTGGAAAATTTATTCCTTATTTTTTTTTTGATGTTTTTCTTATTCTTTTGAAACAAATTTTTTTCTTCTCTCTGTAAAATGCATAAATTTTTAAAATTTTCGCAAAATATCACATAAATTTAAACAAGGAATTTCAATTCTTTAAATGCAACATTTTTTTCTGTTGTTGTAGCAAACTGCTGCTCCAATTTGAAGCAGTAATGATTCCCATGACCCGTTTCTCTTGTTTAATGACAGACAACCTTATGCTCAACTCTTCATCCTGATATTCGATTGAATAAACCATCAGCATTGGGGGTATATTTTTGCATCCTGATTCCTTCCATTTCTTTTAATAATCCATTGATTGTTCTGTACAAACAATACAAAAGCATGCTTTGCAATATAATGAAACGATTGTTGTAATAGGGATTGGTTTTTCTCTATTTTTTGCATTTCATTTGCTATTTCTTTGGAAAATTACAGTCAATATGAAATGCTGCCAATAATGCCATATCAATGTAAATGTTCTCCCTTCTTTCCTCGCTTTTCGTTTTCTTTTTGTTTTTTTTAATAAATAAATAAGTATTGTTGAAAACTAGCATAATAAAACGAGGGCAATCAGTTAATATTCAGTTGATACGAATTCGTATTACGCTATGCTGGAAGTAGCTCCTCGTACATTTTTTCTTCTGTAATTAAGTTTGTAATTGGGGCCCATTTCTGGATGAATGGGTACGTGAACAAATAAAATTATCGTATTTAAAACGATATAAATGAGATAAGATCCTTCAGCATTCAATGTATTCTGAGAAAATCAATGTTTAGTGTTGATTTTAGGGTGACTGTGCCATCACTTCGTTGACATCACTGTCAACGGCGATTACTGTAGTTCGATGATTACCAACTTCTTTGGAACCGATGTGGATAACGATATCCCCTAGTGGGCACTGCGTGACACACAGCTCATGCTACACGTTGTGGTGAGTTTAAACGTTTGCTTACTGCCATTACGGTCATTCAGGCGAATGAAATGACTTAAAAAATTTTCTTTAAGTGCGGCTGCTCATTTAGGCGTTCTTTACGATAAAAGTGAGCTCGAAAAAAAAAATAAAAATAAGCCTCACATAAATAAATGGTCATTACAACCCTTCAGTATGGATTACGAGATAGTGGTATAAGACAGTTATCTTGTCTGTGTTAATGCTATCAACGATTGGGGGACCTACAGTTTAAAGGCGATTTCGAATGACACATTTTTGACAAGCCTTTCATGACAATATTATTTTAAACTCTCTGCTTAGAGGAAAACATATTTTTAATATTTAGTTCTCTTGGAGATATGGCACGGATATAGTTTCGTTCACAGCCTAAGGCAATCATGCTTTACTGTACAGCCCTAGCCCTGATCAACTTCAACGATAAGATTATGCCAATATCGGTCAGTACAGGGCTTATATGGGCCGCTATGCGTCCTCAAAGCTAGTTTTGATATCAAAGCTCTCGCTTCAACCTATCTACCTAATGTTTTCTTAAAAAGTGCAGGTACTCGCTGGCATAATATAATATGTGCTGGAAGCTTCGATTTATCCTAAAGTCGTCTAAGAAATTTGAAACTCCTTAAATTTCCCTTCAGATTTCGAACCAGAAAAACACTATTGGAACACATTGCACACACTTCAGTCAGTATACAAACTAGCTTCTAACACCATTTGTGTTATGTGTTTGTGTGTGTCGACACCGAACGACAGATGTTTTTGAGAAAATTTTTCGTGGCAATTTTATTTACTCTCAGCATTTTTGCCAGAAATCTGATGAGAGGAAGCCGCCGAAGAAATATTTTTTGATGTCTGACCGGGGATTCGAACCCTGGCCTTTCGTCTAATAAGCCTAAACACTAATAACACTAAAACACCTATCAGACTACGGGCGACTTCAAAGCCGAACAAGCTTATTTCCAATTTTTTGGTTCTTGGCGATTTTCTGTACCCATTGAAGGCAATTCTTAACCTTTTGTGATGATGTCTCAAAAGGAAATCTTGATCAAAATTCATGTTATTTTGTTCGTTTGGTAAAAAATCGTATATATATAGCCGAATCGTGTATATATAGGCTGATAATGGACTCAAACTTTCGATATTTCCCTGCTTAACAGAATTTTTGACTGTTTAACTTAGAACTTTAACTTTTACGTATGCATTTGAAATTTAACACTGTCGTTCAAATAATTGGCACAATTTTTATAACTTCGTTTATATGTTCTATGATTTGTTACAAATGAAACGTTGTATTTGCATTGGTATACCATGGAACTGTTATAATAAAAATATTACAACAAAGTGATTTGGCAAAAAAAAAAAAAAATTGCTGGAATATTGATTATTTATGCAATGATGTGCAAAATAAACAAAGTAACAATAACAAAAATCCATGATAGAGAGGGGAGCAAGGAAAGGAAGACAATAACAAACATTACATTTTTCAATTTGAGTTTTNNGACCATATATACGATAAGTTTAGCTAAATGGTGATCTTGCAACATTTTTTCGCTATCATAAGCACTCATGAAATTTTTGAATATAAGTGAGGCAACAATATTGAAACTTAACTACTCTGATTCAGTCGTACTCACTACAACGTTGATTTATAAGAACAGGTGGCAATGAGTATGCGTACAATGTTGACATCGAACTCATAATATTCGAAATATGTTTGATTCATACGCCTACTCATTAAGATTATGAATACTTAGAATACTCATAAATGATTCGAGTGAATCGAATCATTCATCAAAATTTACAGCCTTAGTTATTGTCGCATTTACAACAAAAGAAAAAAGACACACAAGCAAAAAACACAGAACAGCAAACAGAGCAAACAGACAGTCTTCCAGTGAGTACTTTAGTGTTCGCACTCGATTCATACTTATTTTGTGAGTCGTGCAAATATTAAGTCATGTAGAGTAGAAGTCAAAACCGTCATGCATAGTGCTAGGTATGAATATGATGAGTTCTTCAAACTTTGAAAATGGGTAGAGGTTCCATGATATTAAAATAGGTACGGAAGCGTATACGTATCAGAAATTATGACTATGATTCGAATATACTCATCTCTTTGAATACTCATTGTTGATCTCTGGTCAGAAAACTGTTTAAAGGGCATCGAATATTAGTTTAAAAATTTAATATGTCATAGCAAATAAATCTGGTCACTCTATTGATTCTTCCAACACACAGTATGTCTCTCTATGTACAATACTACTTCGATGCCACCCATCACCATACCATCACTTGCTTAATGCGATGTAAAATTATCATTAGCATTTCATCTCTACTGTATTCACTTATTGAACATGAATGAATTCGCATGTGTTTGTGCTCGAGTGTACATATATGACTTTTAGTATGAGTTAAAATATCTATTTATTGTTTGTGTGTACATATATCGACTCTAGAATATATTCTACGATAATAAAACTGTATTATTATGGTGAATAAATATTCTCGTATTCCGTTTTTCTTTTCTTATTTTCTTTTGTATGCTACTACTCTTGCTGAATATTTTGTGTGCTATTGTAGGAAAAAGAAAAAAAGAAAAGAAAAATAAAAAGAGAAAATTTCTTATTGTGATACAATCGTATAATATTTTGCCAGAAAAGCCAATAATATTCCAGCGTCCAATATGCTATTTGAAAATGGAAGAACGAAAGAAAGTTGTGAGGAGAGAAAATATTACGTTTTATGTGTGCATAAACTTTTGTTGTCCGTAATGAAGATTTCTGATAGGTGATGTGTGGATGGGAAAATTCTAGGAAAATTCCAATGCAGTCCATTAATATAAACAAACAAAACAACACCACACAACGTTAACCTCTCACACAGAGTCTTCTTAACGTAAGATTCACCTTTGAAAAACGTCAGAAATAACTTAATTTTGTTTTGCCTTTAAAGAGATGTACGGCTGGAGATTCGCCGCCTAGCCATAAAGAAGTCAAAGTCATATTATGTTCTTAAAAACCAGTAAACAATAAATACTCATGAATGAGTTGTTTACTTTTAATTGTTATTTAATTTGTTAGGGCACGTCACGTAAGCTTACTTACATAATATATGGTAGAGGAAAAGTGTGCCCAGATTGGAACCTCAGTGGTCCTCTGTACTTTGTTCTGGAAAGGGAGTCACTACGATATGCCGTAACTACAGAGGTACTCAAGCCTTCTTCTCTATCGCATGTAAGTTTCTGTCAACGCGCGTATAGTAGTCTGAATATTGAACCTCGTCAAACAACTGTTCGCACTTTATCAGTGTGGGGATACGAACTTGGCACAGTCCACCACACGACCAGCATCTTTTCACTACGTCAGATCCTGAAAAAGCCACGAATAGTAAAATCAGCAGTACACCATCATTCTGTCCGACTGTAAGGAACTTCCGATAGTTTTAAGGGATCGATGTTTTGATGCAATGTTTAAAGCTCGGTATACCTCTAAAGCAATGATAGGCTATTGAACGAGTGACGTTGAGCACATCCGGCGGCTCCATCAACAATATCTAAATGGACCTCTCCGAACTTTTAATCCCACATAACGTTTTGGCCGAGTTGTCGAGACAAGGCAATCCCTTATCATGCTACCGCCTTTAACTTCGTCCATGGAGGGTGTTCTGTGGAGAGGCTGGGCTGCATCGCACATGGCACTATTTTTCAAAAAAGCGTCAAGTTGCTTCGGTACTGAAACCGACATTGACATCATAGGTGATTTCAAGCGAGATGTTGACTGCTGCCTTGTGTGCTATTGAACGTTTAGCTCTCTTAAAGATGGTTTTGTAGTAAATGAAGGCAAAAGAAGTATCATGTCTATCGAACAAGGTAGAGATTACTAAACGATAATTAGTACTTTGGTGTACGTAAAGATAGTACATTTCATATGCTCCAACGTTACCGCCGACCTAAAATGATGTCAGTGTGAGAGATCATATGCGCAGGAATCACTCTTGCCACAAGTGTTATCTTATGCCTCAATAGGCAATTGAATATATCACAACTCCTAGTGTACCGAATAAACACTTTATACTCTATACAGACGCTCATTTCTTACCGTGCTTATCTTTAAGGCGCAGAGGCATAGACCTACTATTAACGCACTGATGCCCAGCAGCCTGAGAGTATTGAGAGAAAAAGGCTTACATAAGACTCTTGCGGACCAGTGCCGAGTTGGTGCATGATTTTCGCACTCTGACCAACTAGTGAGCTGTCATGAGCTGCCAACGCACATACGACGCTTGTGCCAGCGGTTATTACACATCCAGCGATTGACTGGTGCCTTCACTATGTCGTTCGCTATGAGAAGAATGCCCCGCCGGAGACGGGTATTCCGTTGATGCAGGATTGCGATTAGAGATTCAGACGAGCAAACCGGATCATCATTCGCATACCAACTGGCGTAGGCGTGCAGGAAGCAGAGGCGACTGGAAGGATGTGTTAAGGCAGGTCGATATCCGTTATTCGGATTATTAATGACCAATTAAATAAGTAAGTAAGTAAGTACTCTTACAATAAACAAAAGATGTTGGAATACCTTCCCCTTAATATATATAAACGAATGCTGTGTAATTACATTTTGAAAAATTTTAATTTTCTACTTGAAACTATTTCTTTGGAATGATCCCCTGGTAGTCTAGAGGGTAGTGTGTTAAACTATTAGCTTGAGGATCGCGGATTCAATTTTCACTACACCGAGCATAAGTTGTACCTTATTTGCAACGTAAATAAATTAAAATTTCTTTAGAATCTCTGTAAGAATTCAAGATGTCTAAAGCAAAATGAGCAAAATGAGGAAATTTAATGGCATTAAATAAATTATTTATTTGGAAATATAATTTAAAATAATCACTTAGTTTAAGCCATTCTGTGTTTCCTTCTTAACATTTTCCCGATAATCGTATTGTATTGCTTTATAATAATATAATGTGAAACGAACTACAACTTCTAAATAAAAAGAGGGAATGAAAAAAAGCATAACAAAAAAGAATTCATCTTGTTGAACCAAGATGTTAATTCACCAAAGAAAACTTTCCATGTGCCATGATGAGCATCTTTATCAAAATTTATTTCGCATTTTCGATTTCATTTACATTCCACGTATAATAACGAGTTCCCGGTATTGACTTTCAACCATCCAAATGCAAATAATAGAAGAGCAACTGTCAATTTGCATTTCACTAGAATGATTACAATTTCCACGATACAATTTTCACAAGTATTTTTACTTACTTACAGGTGTACGCATGTACATACATATACTGTGTGTTATATTGTTTAAATTTTTATTTTTTGTTTTTCTTTTATTTTTTTTGAATAAATATCCTAATATATTATTCTCTTTTCTCTTTTTTTAACTTTTTCTTTATTTTGTTTTAATTTCAGTGCCGCTTACCTCGGTACAGGGTGTACTGGGACGTCAGGCTATGCTGCCGTGTGATATAACACCAATGGAACGTGACGATGCTGTTTATATGGTTTTGTGGTTTCGTGAGGGTGATGGTGAACCCATTTATAAGTGAGTAACAAACGTATCAACATCATCAACAACAACAACAACAACATCATCATCATCGTTATCATTATCATTATCATTATCATTATCTCTATAGTTTCCGGTTTTAGTTTTTTACCCCAACTTTATTTGCGTTTCTTTTTTCTTTTCTTTTCTTTTTTTTTTGTTTGTTTTTGTTTTTATTTTGCTATTCCTTCTTTAGCTATTCCACTAGCATGCTATTTTATTAGTAATTTTTTTCATTATTATGTACAAAAGGATTTTAGATTCTCATCATAATGAGAGTACAAAACGGAAAGAGTAAAGCAAAAAAAAAAAACTGGAAAAGTTGTAACAAAAGTAAGATGAACATAAAAAGAACACAAACAGACAGACAGACAGACAGACAAACACTTCCTTATTTATATTCTAAGTGATTTAATTTATGTTGAAAATCATGTTTTATGTACAAAAGGGACAAAAGTGTTACTTATTTACTCAACACAACCCCCCTACCCTTCAACATCATCTTTTAGTTGGTTAAGTTCTTAAGGGTTACTTACAATTTTATATGATTTAATTAATTAAGCTTTACTTGAAACGAGCCAGACTAAAAACCAACAACACTCAACGTCCTATAAACTTAAGGAATATACCCACAGTATATGTACATACATACATAGGCCATAAACTAGCACACGGTATTTCTTGTACTGACTAGAGATATGGACACTGTGCATATAAAATTTTTTAATTTAAATTTGTTTGATAAATTTATATTTTCTTGTTATATTTTAGTGTTTATGCAGTATAAAGGTATTAAATATCAACGAATAATCTTTTTTGGCATGTAACAGGTTGACATTAAAGCAACTGAAACCTTTGCAGGGCGAAAAAAAAATTAAAAAGTGAATATTTTAAAGGCAACTACACTGCTTCGTAACATGATCAACTACTTTCAAACTGATTAAGTACATGGAAAATAATAGCAACGATTACTGTAGATCGTATAAAATAAGAACCTCCCAGTAATACTCTAGTATTGCATTTCATTAAGTCTCTAATTGTCCAAATAAATGCCCGTCTCTTAAATGAACTTGTTCAGCTACGTTACAAATAATATCCCGCAACTGTTAAAAAGTCATTGAAATTTTTATTTGCCTACCGTTTAAGTTTTAAAGTCTATTTCATGTAAATGTACGCTCTACGTGTACCATCCATGAACCCGAGATTTCACATATTTTTTTCCAGCATGTCTTTCAGTATAGAAATTCTGAGTGCATGGTTCCTGTACACAAGATATTTTACTCAGATATATACGAGGACATACATAATTAGTCAATACAACCTTACGACCTAGCTTCTTCTCGCTTTTATCCATAAGTAGTTACAGCCACCTTAGAAAGAGACATTTTATTTACCCGCACAAAAGACGGTCTAGAGCAGTCATATCACATGATATTGGTTGCCAAAGAACTTCTCACAACCGTGAGATTACTTCCTTACCAATTTCCAATATTCTTTATGTATTATTGTCCAATGATGCTGCTTGTTCAGTTGTGCAGGATTCATATTGCATTGGCACTATATTGCCCCTCTCTGGCTACTCTTTCTATCTGATTCTGCAATTCTATTCACATACCCATTGTCCTAAATACGAGTTTCTTTGCTGGAGATACTAATTCAGTATAAACATGAATCCTAATTAAACTTTCTCACCTCGCTCGAGTTTTTGCAGCAGTCGTAGTCTAGTAAGTAGTGTGTTGGCTTATTCGTTGAGAACCCCTGGTTCAAACCCTGGCTTAAATATCTTGAATATAACAAAATATTAAACAAATATTTCTTTCGGTGACTTCTTCTCAGCAATCGCTTTGCAAAAACTCTCTTAAAGTAAATAAAATTGCCATGAAAAGCTTCATAAAAATCGTTTGCATGCTGATCAGCTAGACAGGGCTGTGTAAGAATATGTCACAAATTACCATGCACTTGTTTAGTAGGAGGCTCAATATCGATGGCAGCAGAAGGGCATGTGCAACATTAGACAATACGATCACTTTGTTGCATTGCACAATGACGATTCTTACGCACCGCTGTCCTTTTGATATGCATGGCTAGAGACTTGGCATTCCGATTAATGCTTTCTGCAGGAGCTCGTGAGTATGAAGAGAAGGAAGTGGCCTGCTTTTGTGATGAAGAAAACGGAGTTTTTTAGGCTTTTTGACTGAGCTTTCCAACAAAAAATTGCTGCAATACCCAGATTTATATTGCGGTCGACATAGTATTCTCTGGGAAATGGGTTTAATGTATTGTAGTATCACAATGAGCCTGAATGCGGGAAATCTCTTCGGTCGAGGAGTCTGTCATCCAACCAAATCCAAACTTTTTAAACTGTATGTACCAACAATTATGGATAAAATTAACACACGCAACTACTAATGACCAATGGGGCGTCTTTTTCCATGAATTGTTCCTTCAACTACCGCGAGTGACACTTTTTTTGTTTCTAAGCATAAAGAAGCCACAAACGATAACAAAAAATGCTTTGTGTGATTGCAACACCTCGGATCTTTATAAATTCAACTTAAATTATGATTAAATGGACATTGCCAGAGCCCAATTTCCAGGACCAATATCTACGAACCATAATTCGTTCACATACAGTGCTGCGAAATTAGGATTGTAAAGTTTTGAACTACGTGTCCATTATTTCAGATCGTACATCGTGCATGTATCATTAGTTGCTATCAGTAGTTTCAATCGAGGTAGACATTTGCAATGGAATGCGATACGCAATATCGCTTTGTAGCATTCTAGTTATCGGTAAAGTTCTACTGTTGTTTTATCGATATGTTATCAGAAATATGCGTTCGGCCCATGACTGACAATTGTTAATACTTTTAATAAATTTGAATTTCTATAATATTTCACAATAAATTTACAAAAATTTAACAAAACGTTACATTTTTTTTAAAGTTATATGCACCCCCCAACACTTTCACGGAAAATGTACACATGTATTGTTTAAACATTCTTAAATTGAAAACAAATTGATCTTCTTCTCATTATTAAAAGCAACATTAAACTGTAAATTTCTTCTTCTTTCTATTTCCGGTTTACATTTTCAGCTTTGATGTACGAGGGAGACAATTTGTTCAGGCGAAATTGTGGTCATCACCATTAGCATTTGGTCCGAGAGCCTACTTCAGTAGTACATCACATCCGGCACAATTGAAAATAGACAATGTACGCTTGGAAGATGAGGGTGTCTATCGATGTAGAGTTGATTTTCGTAATTCACCCACAAGAAATCTAAAAATCAATTTGACTGTAATTGGTAAGTTTAATTAAACCGAAATGTCTTGTTGTTCTATGCAAGTCTAAGTAGAGTGGTATGTATAAAGCATTGTGTTTAAGAAACAAAGAACAACATCAAGAATTAGGTTGACAAAATAATGAGCAGAGTATGGAAATGTTTGTTCAACATTTAAGAAATTGTATTAAAACAACAACAGAAACATACAAGACAATGCATTGGTATTCAATAATGAAAATGAATGAATGAATGAATGAACTGAACTGAACTGTCTTATGGGAAAAATATCATGCCATACCTTATCAAGTGTTTGTTTACCATATTGAATGTGATAAGTAAAGAAAAGTTATTGCAACATGATATCAATTGCTTAAAGAGTACTTAGGTGTTTATGTTTCATTTAAAAGTGTTCTTAGGAAGGCAAATTTAAATGATTATTATTGTTATTATGTTATTATTATTAAAAATTGTATATTTCATTGTATGCCTTTACTTTCTACACATTCGACCGCATGCGAAACATACATACATACACAGGCACATAAAACACCTTCCACCAGTTGGGAAAAGAAATGTGGTCACATGTCCATGTCGATAATAATGTATGTGTATTAAATGTCTACTGCCTTATTTGTATGGTTGTGAGCCCATCAAAGATTTAAAAAAATTCGACAGAAAAAATTATATTCGACAATGCAACATTCAAAGAGAGCAGCTGTAGCTAAAAGAAACATCATTGTAAAGCTGTCGCAACGAGTGTAAAGGCGTTGAATTGGCAAACCAATTCAAAATTTATATTGCCATGACACCCCATACACACGACTACATCCTACAGGAATTTGTGTTTTTATAAACGCCCCACCCCTCTTTCATACATAAATTTAGTTTTTTTCATGTAGACATCAACTGCATTGCAACATTGCAAAGGAAAATTTTTATCAATACACCTATAAAAAAAGGGCTGCATTGCAACTGGCATACTAACAAGGTAGACAGTAAAATGAAAATATTTCTCTGTTCTATCATAACTATACCACACGCCATCATTTGCCACAATTATGAAGACCCATAGTGCAGATCATGGATATGGAAAAATAAAATAAAATTTTATGCATTGCTTCGATCACAGTTGAAGTAATAAATTCCTTTATTTTAATAGGTTTTCATGCAAACTGTTCAATCGTATGTAGATTTGTTATATGCTATATACTATATATATATGTATGCATATATATATGTGTGTATATATATATGTATATAGGTTCAAACTTCATTGTATATGCCACTTGCAACCATTGAACTTTAAATATATGAAATGACAATAATACTAAGGTGACCATGTTTTTTTTTTTGCACATTTACTTCAACAAGAGAACAATCCACAATCGAACAGAAATTCTAAAGGACTGTTTCACTGACAAGCTCGGTCTGACCTACTAGAATTATTGCAAAAGCTGCCAGAATATGAAAGAAACGAAGGAACACGAAGAAACGAAAAGACGTCCACGGTTTTTGGGTGAACGTCTGGAGATCTGGAGCATGTTGAAAAACAAGTGATTATGACAACTGGCTGGTTTCATGCAATTTTACATAAAAGTGAGTCAACAGTATTGAAATTAAACTATTCTGATTAATTCATACTCACTACAACATTGATTTATAAGTAAAGGTTGCAATGAGTATGCGTACAACGTTGACATCAAACTCTTACCATTCGAAATATGTTTGATTCATAAGCCTACTCAATTAGATTCGACTCGAATCGTTCATCAAAATTTACAGAGAAAAAAAAGACAAAAAATCAAAAGAGACAGAGCAGCCAGCAGAGCAACCATACAACATTGTAGTGATTATTATAACGTTCGTACGCGATTCATACTTATTTTGTTATTAGTGTATGTATATGTTGAATCATGGAGAGCAGAAATCATCAACATCATACGTGTCGTTAAGTATGAATATGATGAGTACTTCAAGCTTTGAATATGAATAAGAGATTCTATGATATTAAAGCGTATAAGTATCAGCAGTTATGAAATATGATTCGATTCTACTCATCTTTTTGCATACATATTGCTGATCTCTGTTCAAATCCACTACTAATGCATCATGACAAGGAGATTTACCTTACACTGAGTAAAATAATGGGCCATATGGGCCAGCAAGTGAACATGCCAGTGAACGGCATATTACCCGCTAACTTAATCTAATCTAAACTGCATGCATATAACCCTTCAGTCAGGATTACAGCCTAGCTTCTCACACCACTTATGTTGTGTGTGTTAATTTTATACATGGGCGGTGGGGCATACAGTTTAAAGTCGACTCCGAAGAACAGATTTTTTTTGAGAAATTTTTCATGGCAATTTTATTTTAAACTCAAAGTTTTTGCCAGAAATCTGCTGAGAGGAAGTAGCCGAAGAAATATATTTTGTTGATATTTCGTTTTTGATTGTCTGACGGGGGATATGAATTCTGACCTTTCGTCTTAATAAGCCAATCAATCTAACCTAAACTGCTTCGTATTTTTTTCTTCTTTGCATATATTGGTCAGTAGAGGATATTAACGAGTACTTTGTAAAGTATGGGGAAATAATTTATGATTCTACTTAGTTCTATAGAGTGGTGGAAAATGATTAATCCTTGAACGCAAAACAGTACGGTTTCAGTAGCAGGTGTTTCAATTGTATCAGAGTATATACGATGCCATAGATTATAAGTTTGCTCTATCTGGACATAGGCAATCCATTATTTTCGATGAGTTGTCCATTGATATTATTGTATATGCTATCCAGATATCTTAGAAAAACCTTTTTAGTTGTGTGAAGTAACAATATCTAGAATCGATTTTTGAAAATGATCATTTGCATCAGAGCATATTAGTAAATACGATCCCAGAATGGAATAGACAACTGATCTGTAAAAGCTTTCCAATGAGCAGGCATTTAAACTCTCCAAACCCTAGTACATAAATGTGAAAAATGAAGTTGTTGTAGTCGTGGTCTAGTATTAGATTTTGAAGTAGTGATTCAAATCCCAAGTCACACATCTCGAACAAAATGACATTTGAAAAATATTTCTTATTGTAGCCTTATTAGACGACAAGGCAGGGTTTGAATCTCGGTTAAACAGCAGAAACGAAATATGAAAAAATATTTCTTCGCGCGACTTCCTCTCAGCAGATTCCAAGTAAAATCTCTGAGCGTAAATAAAATTGCCAATGAAAAGTTTCTCAAACATCTGTCGTTCGAAGTCGACTTTAAACTGTAGCTTCTGCCAGTCGTGTATACAATGAACATACACAACATAACTGATGTGAGAATCTAGGTTGAAATACTGACTGAGGCATTCTATTATGTATGTATGTAATCGATAATAGGGCAAATTAAGGCGATATTTAGTAAAGATTTTGCCTCCTCCAATTGCCTTTCGAATAGCAGCATAATTTCTATTGAATTTATTCTCTTAGAAGTTTACTTGCTCAATCCTGATATATAATCCTGAGATATAATCAAACGGCTTAGTTTTTCTCATTGGAAAGTGTATTTTGTTAAAATATTTTATTAAAAACAAGAAAAAATTTGTGTTTTTCAATTTCCAAAAAATAATTAAATTTTCAAAAGTTTTCTTAACGAAAACCTGGTCACTTTGTTCCAGAGAAACATGACCTTTTTCCGAGTATTTCTTGTCCTTATTTTCTGTTTCAATAAATTGCATTGAGAATGAAAAACAAAAAGAAAAGAAAAAACAAAACAAAATTCATGTGAACATATAAAGCACAAAACCTTGACTGGCCTGAAAAAAGTTTCGTATTTTTTTTTGTTTATTTTTTATTTTCTTTTTTTTTTATTATTATTTGAGTACAATATAGACGATTTGTATGGATGTTATTGGAATATGAAATATTTAACACAAATACGTGAACAAAAATAACAGCAAAAAATTGAAGCTACTAGTACAAACACTCTCATGAAAAATCGATTATGCTCGTGTTTAATATGAAAACATTCTATGGATGAGTGTGTGTGTGTGAGCATTTCTGTCTAAAGCATAAAATATCACAGGAATATACAATTTCTTGTTGGTATATTTCCAATCGTACTTATTTCATTTCATTTTTTTTTTTTCTTTTTTAACAACGTTTTTTTTAATAAAACTGCCTACATTTTCCAAATAAAACTGAAGTGCCATTTGTTTAAAATAAATGGATTTAAGGCTTGGTATACTTATTTAAAAGGATCAAGAAACAAGAACATTTCACAGTCATTAGACCATTTTGTGCAGACAGAATGGTGAACTGGAATTGTAACGAGGGATTAAATAAAATACTTGAAAATGAGGCCCAAATCCAAAAAGGAATTTAATAAACGCATTAGATTGCCTTCGCAGCTAGTCACAATTCAAGAGCAAAAGTAAATATTTAAGAAAAAAAAAAAGAAAAAAATCAAAACATAATTCCTAATGCTTAGCTTAACGTCTCCATGTGTACTCGTATATCTGCTGATTGATTTTGAAGCAAAAAAAAAAAAAAATATTTCTAATACATATTTACTTAAAAAAATAATTGTACTTTACAGTGCTGGGAGAAATAATAGTAATACTTTCTTTCTTGTAAAAGTGTTACAAATTGAAAGGATTTCCTCCTGTAAGGTGTTCCACAATTAAAAACTTTACTATTCAGCCAAAACTAAAACACCATTTTCTTATATTTCAAACCATTTTGAGGGACTTGGATTTTGTCACTAGTATAGAACATCTATGTATTCTAAGCTAAAACAATTTAAACTAACAGATAATAATATGAAGATGCAATGTTCAGAGTACAAAGTTTAACCATCAAAACTGTAGCTACGCTCTCTTAGTTTCTAACAACAACTCAAATCTGCATGTAGTGTGATGTCTTTATAATGGAACACAACATTTTCTTCTTAGTCAATTCTGAAAGTCCGAATTGTAATCAATTGTTGCAAGTTGTAAAAATTCGTAATATACAGTGCACTTCTAATTCAAAAACATTACCTTTCCTGGACTCAATGCTAGACCTAAGGCTGTTTTCAAAGCTTCAAGTCTCTTCAAATGGTAAATAACTATTCTGATAGTTATAAGCAATATGCAGTTGTGTTCAAAATAATAGCAGTGCTCTTCATTTAAAAGCAAAGTTTAAAACTAAGAAAACTGTCTTTTGTGTATGCTGAGCCTTATATTCGGTGTTGGGCGTACGTCTAACATATTGTCTAGTGCCAACAAATAAAACAATTTTGCTTTCATCGGTCCACAATATTTTTCGTCATTTCTCTTTCAGCCAATTTATATATTCTTGGGCAAACTTTAAGTGTGCTGCTGCCTTGTCAGCAATGACACTTTTCGTGGACTTCTTGCGAATAAATTGTTTTACATCAGTCGTCTGCAAATAGTATGACCACTTATGGCAAGATTCAGATCCTTTTTGAATTCTTTTTTGAAGACGCAGAAGAATTTATTTTGCTGTATCGCACAATTCGGCGATCATCGACAGTTGATGTTTTGAGTTCTGTGCATTCGTTTCGGTCTTTTTTTTTATATTTCAATGCATTTGCGATCATTTGATCGGAACAATATAAGGTTTTCATAATTTCGTTAGAAGTTTTGCCTTGTTTTTGAAGACTTTTAATAAGTTCTCTATTTTCTTTAGAACAGTGCTTCCCTCGTCCCACTATTACAAGAACTTATGTGAATCACTGTAGAATAAGTTTTAATTTCATTATTCCATACTTACTTTTCACTTTTTTTCTTTTTAATTATTTGCTGCTTATCAAATGGAACCAAGGGCAAACACAGAAACGAAACAATTTCATCGTAAATATTTAAGTTGTTATGGGATTCTCTTTTCTATTTCTTAAACTCCGTTGTAACTATCGCTAGAATATCTCTTGTTTGCCAAATTGGGTACAATAAAAATTCAACTTTAAAATTATTAATGTAGCACCCTATTATTTTGAACACAGATGTATAATGCTTATGTAACTCAATGCATTTATCGACTTTTTGTAATTGACAACCAACAGTCCTCATTATGGCGAAATATAAACATCGTTCCAATGTCCCGCTTAACAGCATTCTTTGGAAGAAGAGCACTCCAGTACTGTTCAACTACTGTATGACTGTAGCACTGGCGCATAAGTTATGGTGATTGACCGATGGTAAGGATAGCTGCGTCCTTACTTATAACTGAACCACCCCGCAAAAAATGTCATTAAAACCCCTTTTCAAACACCATTCATTAGCGCGTTTGTTAATTTTATACATGATTTTCGGAATCTATGAATCGACTCTGAACGACTAGTTTTTTTAAAAACTTTTCATGGCACATTTTATTACTCTTGATTTTCTGGCAGAAATCTGCCAATATTTATTCAGTTTTCTTTCTGAAATTTGCTGAAATATGAATCGTGGTCTCACATGTAATAAAACAACACACTACCTGCTAGACTACGGCAACTATGTGGATAAATGTCCGCCACATCTTCTTTGGTGAAGGAGATCCATAATGTTCAACCGCCATAACTCTGTCTTATAACATACACTGAACTTATGGATTACCATAGCTTTGGGGATCAATGTGTTCCTCAAGTATGACTCAAAAAACGCAGCAGAAAACAAGTCCAATCAAGTCAAATCGTATAACCTCATTGAAAATTCAGGTCACACGTAGTTGTCTATGGTCGCCCATGATGTTTTGGTTAAACAAACTGAATAAACAACAAGTCCCTTTTGGCAGACCCTACTATATAATATCAAAATTACTTCTTCGTGCTGATCTGTCCTTAAGAAATAAACAGTTTCTTTAAGCCTTAAAATAAACAAGAAATATGGAATAAAATACTGAAAGCTTAGAGATCCATTAACCTCTAGATTCATGTGAATTCTGGAGACCTTTCAAATGTTATTTCCAGGGACATTGTTTATTTCCAGACAGGGATCAGGACTATAAAGTTATTATAACTTCAAATTTAAATATATTGTTTGCTTTATCTCAGTAATGATTATGAAAAATCGTTTAGAAAATCTTTTAAAATTCTAGTACATGCCTATTATTTTCTCCACCACTGTGTTTGTATATTTATTAAGACTTGCTTACCCCAACAAACAGCAAGTATGAAATCTATTACAATCTTATTTCCTTTCATACATTTTCATAATAGAATGCAACACCGACACACACACAGACACAGTATTAGTTCAATAATATTTCATATGCCTTGTCGTACGCAACGACTTACATGGCAACAAACAAGTATTGTAAATCTCTGTAAGACAAAAATAAATATGATGATTTAAATTAATACGATTATCGATAATTCTACTTAAAATATGAGTACGTGAAATGTTTGTTTGTTTGTTTTTCAAATTTCCGAAATTAATTACACACGTATGTACCTAGTGCTATCACAGATTGTAACGAGTGATGGAATTTTTCCGATTTTCCAATTGAAATAGGTTCGCTATATTATAGGAGTGTCAAAACTTCACAGACAAGTACAGTTAGTTTTTCATGTGTAACTCTGACAGCGTGCAATCTGATTTTGTAAAATTTTATCAATTTTTTTAGTAACCAAGCCACTAAACTGTAATACATTTATGATATCCGAATGCGCTTACGGTAAGAACTCCTAGATCTTAAAATAATCGATTATTTCACGTCATTACCGTAAGAAATATTTGGCAAGTAATAAGTAAACCCCTTTACTTTTATTTTATTTCCCTGCCATGTTTTGGTTTCACATACTTGCATACATAATTGGTCATTAAAACGACCCAGCTTCTCACACCAATTCTGTTGTGTATGTTGATCTTATACATGAGTATCGGGATCTATACACTAACTACTAGACTATGGTTTCAGTACCAAGGTTCTACCAGCTAAGCACATAATTGGCTTTAACTTATACAAGGTTCTAGAATTCAAGGGTTGTCAACAAACGTTTTTTAGAAACAACACTCAAATTGCAAATATATTTCGATGTTGTATGCACAGTGGTAGTAAGGAACTTCTATCTATCAGCAGGTCTTCTTATGATATTCGTTACTGATGTATTCTCTCTGTATAGGCAGAGTCAGGGTACAGACCTCTTATTTTTTTAATTGAAAAATCGTCATCAGAATTTTTTTTCTTCTGCGTGTAGATTTCAAATCCAAATTGTTTGTGATTTGGTGTGCAGCACCTTAACAACTTGCCACTTCTTCATTATCCATTAGAAGGCATTTATTTTAAGGTAATTCCTGAATTGAAAGCCAAATATGCAATAAGCATTTGGGAAACCAATTGCAGACATTCCAACAACAATCGATGGCAAATGTAAAACATAAAGAATTATTATTTACTTAACTTCCTTCGTTATTTGCATTTGATGCAAGCCTTTAAATTTTTTTTTTGAATTTACATTGCTCCTAAAGAGAGTTACGGAGGCTATAAATTTTCAAAATACAAAAACAAAAATAAACTCCAAAAAGTAGAAAAAACTAGAAAATCGATGAAGCTTTTCTTTTTATTACTGAGTTTATTACACTTTTTTATAGTTTTTGTTGACCTAAAACAAACTTTTCAATGCGTGTCCCAAAATAATTATCATAATTTTATACAATCAAACAATATACAGACATACAGAGAAAAGTTTTCAATGCTGTGCTTAGTTATTTCTCTTTCAGAAATGTCTGGAAAACAATATGGTTTTTACAAGTGGACTTCTAAGGTTTTAAAAAAATTTCCTAAAAAGTGATTATATTGACTGGAAGACAAACAACTTGTACAGAAGAAAATTGAAAAAAAGGAAAAATTGGATTACACATGTAAGTTAGGAGTGTCTACCAAATTTTACCTGTACATGAAATTTACAGTATCGTCTTTATTTGAACTATTTTGTTTCCTTATTTAGCCATTCATTCAGAAATAAGTTTTATAGCAGAAGATAATTTTTCTATGGAAATCTCAAGTTTCGCAAAGTTTTGATCATTGAAAAGGGAGTTATTCTGAACGATGCAAATCCAACTACCTTACTCTCACGCAACAGTGACGATGTTTTGGCTGGATCTTGAGTTTCTTTGACTTACGGGTATTGGTCGATCGTTTACTGAACCATTGGATCCGAATTTATCTACTACATTGCGAATAGTGCTCTCCGATCGGAACATTATAGCGGCCATAAGATGTGTACATTGCGACACACTGACGGAACAGAAATTTGTTGCATGTGTTGAAGCGGCTATATCCGTCCATGGCAATTTCGCAAAACTAACTAAACAACTGTCAACGAACTTTTTAGAAGTAGGATCTAAAAGTTCGTGATGGATGACACAAATATATCAAGTTCTACAAAATTTTTTTATGTTTAAAATGAAAAAGGCATGGAACTTTTCTAAACTTTTAAAAAAACTTTTCATAAAAATTAAATTTTTAAA
>QOCX01000339.1:54912-115233 GCA_005959815.1 Sarcophaga bullata | reverse complement strand
GTTCCACCACTCATGTATAAAATTATCACATACAACATATGTGGTGTGAGAAGCTAGGTCGTAATCCTGAATCGTTTAATGGCCAATTATGTACGTATGTATGTATGTATGTATGTATGTATGTATGTATGTATTGCTGCAGCACTCTAGTATGTAGCGTGTTGGGTTATTTGACGTGAAGCCGCGGTTCCAACCCCCCGGGTAAAAAAAGTTGCTTAAAACTCTGTTGTTCGGACTCAACATTGAACTCTTGGTATCACGTCTCGTATATAAAATTAAAATTAAACGCAAAAAACTTGTGATGTGTAAACGGTTGTATTAGTTGGAGAAAATTTAAAAAGTGTGTATAGCCAGGTTTAATGGGCTTAAGGGAATTATTCACAGATTTTCAAATAACAGTAGAGATAATGACTGTGCACATTAGCTGCTAACAAGCAATGATGCCATCCACACCAATCTACTCCCATTCAGATATTTCCCTCTTTAAAACCCGGTCCCTTGGTGGTGTCCGAGGAGGACAATTCTGTAATGGAACGTTGGCATCAATGCCGTTGAAAAAAAAACTGTTTCTACTGATTAGTACTGGTCTCCATGACCGAACAGTCACTTCCAAGAAGCGAGTCAAAAGAAACGAATGCACAGCATCTAACATAATATCCTTATTACATCGAATCGTCATCTAATCGGATATATTTTCAATCAATCTAGAATCTTTTAAAAGAATAAAAATCTTCGTAAAATGAAATCTACAATAGTGGCGAAAACATTTTTTCCCGCATTCGTTTTTCTCACGCCAAATTTTGTTAAATTTAAGTCAAAAAATTAAGAAAACATTTAAAATGTTTTTTTAAGTTAGTATTCCTTGTTAACTCTCGTTATCGTAGAGAGTTGTTTGAAATATTTTTTTTTCCTTTTTTTTTTTGTATATTTAGTGCATGTGCCTTTGCGCTGCATGAAACTATATTTAAAGAAACGAAAAAAGAAAACAATTCATGACATGCAAAACTAAACTGTTTGGATTAAACTGTTAAATTTATGGACTGACAATCTTTTTTTTTTTTTTTTTAGATTTTGTCTTCTATTTAACACGTACAGATTTGTGATACCAATTTATTACAATCTTTTGGTTTTAATGTTTGTTATATTTATTAAATACAATTGTTGTGTGTCTTTTATGGGGTCAAAAGGACGCAAACACACACACACACACACATACACAATGAATTTAAAACCAGACATATTTAATGACTTATAATAAATATGACAACAAAAAAAAAAAAAAAAAAAAAAAACAGAACGAAAGGCTTAAAATAAATTTTTGCTTTGACTATGAAACTCACAGATTTTGTTAAAAGTTTTAAGACAGTAATCTTAATTAAAACAAATAAACAAAGTTTAATACAATTTATATGATGGAGATTAACATTGTTTTTTTTTTTTTTTTTTTGCTTTGCTTTCCTTTTTTTTCTTAATATTTTAAACAACTTTTAGCCATTGTAGCGTGTCAGTTGTGGTAATTAGCCACAGAATTCCTTGTAAGATTTGAGAAACCAAAGCCTGAGGTAAAGTAATCTCGAACAAGTATTCTAGGAATATAAACTATTCTAGGAAGCAAAGTTATAGGATAATATTTTAATTATCCTGATATCTACAGTGAAGCAATGTGGATTTTACACGAGTTGATATAATACGAGAAGTATAAATAGCCCCTAACGAAAAAGACTTATTGTTGCAAACTTACAACCTAAGATAGAGTACAACCATGAATTGAGTTTCTATTACAATACACTAGAATCTCGTTTTGTATCTGATTTGCGTATTTCATTATTTGGTAGTTCGCATTACATTGAAACTATATTTAGAAAGTATTAAGGTTCAGCTGTATACAAATGAAAATTAATCCGATTATTTTTGAAAAATTTTAACAAAGAGGCAAGTAATCCTTTGTTCTATGCCAAACCCATAAATGAGACATTCGCTTCAGTCATGGTGGGCAACAGAGTCGTTGAAACTAACAACCTTTTTGGTATATACTGACATTATAAGCAAAAGTTCAGCGAATTGGTATACACTGACAACATAGTCATCGTAATAGCTGTCGAAGAAGGCCTAAAATAGGTATAAAATCGAAAAAAAATCTCCCCTTGAGCGCTGTACTTATCGTAGAGAACATTGTGAACCGTTTCCGGCCAGTATTTTACGAATGACAGTCGTATTGTAGTTTCCCAATGCTCGAATTGCAACTGACTAGAGGTCACAAGGTAGTCTAGTAGGTAGTGTGTTAGCTTATTAGACGAAAGGCCAGGGATTCAAACTCGGTCGGACTCTCGAACAAAAAGGAAAATAATGAGAAACATGTCTTCGGCGACTTCCTTTCAGCATTTCAGACATCAAGAACGAAATGTGAAAAAAAATTTCTTCGGTGACTTCCTCTCAGGAGATTTCTGGCAAAAATTCTGAGAGTAAATCAAATTGCTATGAAAAGTTTAACAAAAATCGGTCGTTCGTTGTCGACTTTAAATTGTAGGTCCCGCCACTCATGTATAAAATTAACACACACAACATAAGTGGTGTGAGAAGCTAGACCAGACCAGATCCAGACTGAAGGGTTGTAATGGCCACATATGTTGTGACCGACACGAGAAACTTCACACGTTCTCACATAAGATAATAGTCAGCCAAGTCATATTCTGCTACTTTTCGAAGACAGAATTCCGTCGTAGTTGCACTATACCTTGCCCCATTAAGTATAATGTTAGGATTTTGAATGGCTTTGAAGTACAGACTTATGATATGTGCATTGAGAACTTATGAAATACCTTCTACTGTTCTGCATTCCATAAAATACAATTCAGTTTATTGATGTACCCAATGAAGCTTGGTTGTTGAAGATAATTTTTGCAACAGAAAGACGTTGTTTACNNNNCACAAATTTTGTTAATAAAATTCCATAATTTGCAAGCATAATTCATTTGTTCGTAGATTCATAAGAAAAATAAATAAATAACGTGAGCTCACTTCAAGAAAACAAAATTTGAAAATATTTCCTGCGATAACTATCCCTTAACAGAAAATATGGTATCACAGTGGGCCTCATATGGGGCCTAAGTGCGTACATACGAATTTTCTATACCTACCTACCTTCCCTTAGCAGATTTCTGACAATAACTTGGAGAGTAAATAAAATGGCTGTGAAAAGTTTCTCAAAACATCCGGAATCCACTTTAAACTGTAGGTTCCCTACAACATAAGAAGTGTGACGAACTAAAGAGTAATCCTGATTGTAGGATTGTAATATTTCATTATGTATGTATACGAATATACAAATAAACTAAATTAAGAAGTGGTTTAAAAGACTTTTTAATTACAATCACTTTCCATTTTAATAGCACTAAGCTTGAATCAAATTTCCTGATTCCTCTCCTCTCCTCTGCTTTTTTTGCTTTGTTTAAAGGTTTGATTAGCAAACTAAATAACTGAAATAAAATGGGTAATGCGATAGAAGTTGCCATAAGTCAACACAATCCCGATTGACCCCGATTATTTGCACATATTCGTACTTGAGTGAATATAGCATGTCTGTTTTGGCTATTGGGAAAGCTTTTAAAAGTATTCATTTGTTCCTTTTTGTTTTTTTCGTTCATTTGTAAATATTTCTTTCAATTTTAAATAAAACTATTTATTTAAGCTTTAGTAGTTTCATTTAATTTCTTACGCTTTGTTGATTTTACTGTAATTGTTTCTTTCAGTTTCTTTTAGTTTTTTTTTTTGTTGTTTTGTTTTTATTTTCCCAGAAAATATTTTTAATGCCATGCATTTAGCTTTTGAGAGTAGTGAAACAATTTTTAAGTCATAAATATAAATTTTATAAACTGTAGGAATAATGCCAGTATATAATTTAATATACACTCCACTACCCAAAACTATATTCTATGAACTGCTGTATGTGCTGTATAGCACTCAGCAAATCCTTTTTTAAATTACTAAGGATATATAAGTTAAATGTTGCCATTTTAATTATTGCAAATAAATAAAATAAATGTACAATAAGTATCCCAAAAGGAAATTCTTTTCTAGGATTTTACAAAGGCTTTTAAAGGATTCTTGTTAAAACTGGCCATAATGTTTGGCTTGCGATTGAATTTTTTCGTAATGAAAAAATTTCATTGAAATGTTGAGAGTTTTTAGCTAATTTGTTAAAATTTCCTACAGGGTCTTTGAACTGTATTTAGCGTAGATTGTGAAAAGTATGTATGAAATTACATTTGTATGCTATATGACCATTGTAGCAAAATACTATGCTTGTGCTATTATTTTTGTTTTCATGCATTTGTTTCATTTGTTTCCATTTTTACGTTTTTATTTCTTCTTTTTTTTTCCAATTTTTTTTTCTTCTTTTTTTTTTTTGTTCTTATTCTGCAGCCAGGGCTTTCTTGAACGTATTGTTTTGTTTGTTTTGTTTTTGGTATTGCAACTGTAATAACAACAACAACAACAACAACAGCAGCAGCAGCAGCAGCAATGACGACAAGAACAACAAATGGCTGTAAAAATGCAACAACATCAAATAAACAGCACATACACAAAACATTAATAAAATTCTCCGAATACTGCAATTTGTCAGAACAACATTGCTACTAGACTAATAGGCGACGCCATATGCAGTGTTGCACAAACTTTACAATAAACAATCTACACACACACACACACACACATGCACACAACACACAATACTGTCGGGAGANAAAAAAAAAAAAAAACACACAATACTGTGTGGTAGTAAAGCAGCAGTCAAGATGAGAAGAAAAACAAAAATACTACAATATAGTGAAACAATAAAATTGTAGAAAAAATACCAAAAACAACAACAATTACAAACGTATACAATACACAATACACAATACATACACGTGCATCATACACATTTATCCACAAATGACACTCTCTCTCACACATGTTGAATTTATACAATATTTATTTGCAAGTATTAGTGTGTGTGAGAGAGAAAGAGTGAATGAGAAGAACGTGTTTACACATTGCATATAAAGATGTGTACGTTTGCATGTGCTGCATGCATGTAGCGGATACGTGAACGGAAGTATAAATGCGGTTTACGGTTAACAATAAAAACTACATTAACGTCGTATGCGTTGTTTCATTTCAATCTCTCTCTTTCTCTCTTTTCTTTCGTTTATTATTGTCATTCTGTGCCATATTATCTGCAGTAGCTAAAAAGTACCAGCGCCACAATACATCTGAACAATAAAGGGGATATGTTTCGAAATGCCCAAAGCATTCAGTTATGTTTGGCTGGGGTAATGTACTCTTTTCTTTTTTACCCTTGCATTCATATGCGAGTAATCACTCCAGTTGCCATGTTAAAAGGGGTTTTAATGTGAGAAGCTTTAAATAAGACTCGTAAAAACCAACTGGACCAAACAGTGGCGAGCAGAAAAATGTTTAAATCAGAGTCGAAGGATTTGGGCCAAAATTTTCATCGTAATTTTCGTTCAATGAATGTACAATATGTTAATTAGGGTACAACCTATTTGTGAAAACATTCTTTACAAAATTGGTCCGCTTCACTAGCTCACCTGTTTGGGCAATTAAACGTTTTTTTATTTCTTTTTATGGAGACAAGTCTTATGACATTGGAAGCCAATATTCACCATTTACGCCATGTCGCAAATTTATTGAAAGAAGTATAAACAAATTTTACAACGCAAAGACAGGGGCTGTACTCTGTCCCATTCCGAAGACGGTAACCAACTGATGCAATGCAATTGCAGATAATTGGTTCTCGGTGTAAAGCCTACAAGCCACCAATGTGTCCTTTTCGTAATTTGCAAAGCTCGTCTTCCTCTAATCTGGCCGGGTGCAGTCACTGATCTGACTCCCTGAAAAGATTCAACTCCTTCAGTAACTTATTCGCAGTGATTCCACAGTGCCACAGGTGCCTAACAATAATTACAACTGACTCCCTGCATAGTTAATGCAACAATAGGACTCCTAACAATGTCTAAAATGTCGACTGCGGATCCATCTCCTGCCTAACAAATTACAACCTTGTTTCCAACATCGAGTTACCCTCTATGTCGTACGAAGCTAGAACTCTTAATCAGATTAAGTGACTCGTGAAAATATACTCTCGGGTGCAAGATTTTGATACAAAAATGTTACACTGTTGAGCACTGCCTTGTAAGCATTTTTGTAAGTGTTTACATAGCGGGAATATTGTATTAACAACGAATTACAATCACAAAACAAAAAAACAAAATTAAGAGAAGATCAAAATTAACCCTTTCGTTATCAGAGCCGGTTTTAGACGGCGTACACAAAATGCCGCGTGTGTACCAGTGCCGGATTTGGCTGGCATATACAAAACGCCGTAGTCTAGTAGGTAGTGTGTTGGCTTATTAGACGAAAGGCCTGGGTGCAAATCTCCGGTCAGACATCAAAAACGAAATATGAAAAAATATTTTTTCGGCGGCTTCTTCTCAGCAGATTTCTGGTAAAAACTCTGAGAGTAAATAAAATTGCCATGAAAAGTTTCTCAAAAAATCTGTCGTTCGGAGCCGACTTTAAAACTGTAAGTCCCACCACTCATGTATAAAAACATAACACACACAACATAAGTGGTGTGAGAAGCTAGGCCGTAATCCTGACTGAAGGGTTGTAATGGCCAATTATGTATTATGTATGTACAAAACGCCGCATGTCTATCGACGCCGGCTTTAGCCGGCATTCATTTCCCAAAGAAAAGAGTTCGACGTATTACTTTAGATTCAGAATCGGATGATATTGAAACCAATAACAGTTACAGTGAAATATGGACTTCGAACTTTTCATCATGCAATCTGCACACTTCGCTGCATGCTGACCGGTTCAGTAGCAACACTTCAGCGGAATCGACTGCGGTAACGAAAGGCAGACCACACAACATAAAAACAAAAATATCAACAACAAGATTCTAGAAGTTACCATGTCGAATGTTGGCAGTAGAAAATAGTAAATAATAGTAGAAAATAGCACAATAAATATACGTTGCTAGATACTTTCCGTAATTAACAATTTAATCCTATTTGGATTGCTATTAAGATTATTAAATTTCTAATGTTTTTGCTATAAAAAAACCTTAAAGCTCATACGTATGTTTAAACTCCAGTCGATATAAATTAATTTTTACATAATGGTTACAATTATGAACATGCTTTTAATATTGCAAATAAATATTCATAAGAATTTAAATGGTGATGGTCGTGAGTGATGATTATTAATAAGTTTTTCGCTCAAACTCAAACTAAAGAAGGTAAAACACTAAAATAATGTAACAAATTTAATACGTATGAAACACGCATTTGTCGTAAAGACTTCAAATACATTAAAGCCAGTGTTAGTGAATAAAACGCAAATGTTAGTGAATAAAACCATAAGCGTAGCTCTTTGGGATTGAAAGAAAATTTGGGAGTGAGTGAATAATAATTAGGAAACAATTTGTTTATGCAAAATAAATGTTATTTCTGTAGAAAGGAAACACAGCAATATTTAAGACCTAGTCCACGTTGTTGTACAAATGAAATCTACTTGAATGAATAAAAACATTTTCTTGCGAAATAAATTTAAAATCCAAAAAAAATTTTTGAATGATCACATAAACAAGAATTATTTTCGTTTTTAGGTATTGACATTTGAAGACTCAACCTCCAATAAATACCAAAACTTCCAATTTATGCAGTAAACTTCCAGCAACTGATTCTGTAATTGCAAAGACTATACGAACGAAAAACCTGGTATTACAAGACATTCTTTTCTGAATTTCCCATATAAAATTTTTATTTAATTTACGTAATTCATTAATTTTTTACCACAAGTTGTATCCTCTTGCAGGTATTTCGGGGATTATACTACAAAGCATTATAAGCAGCAGCCGCAGTAGTCTAGTAGACAGTGTTTTGGCTTACTAGACGTGAGAAGTAAAACGAAATATAAAATATTGTTACGTTTTTACCTTTAAAGAACGTTTGAAATATGAGCTCGTAGATTGAAAATAAAAATTAAAATGATTTGTGTTCATTTTCAATTAAATTCTTTATTATTCGCACAATTTTATGTGTCACTGTTCACAACTGGTTCTAACAACAACAATTGTTTTATTTGTTATTCCTTTGTTTATGCCCTTGGCGATAAAAAATAACAATTACGACACAATTGCTCTGTAGATCTTTATAACGGAGATCTTCAAACCACGTCTTCACACAAGACTGACTGAACTTCTACTCCGACTCTTGCCTGATCTGCTTTTCCTTTTATATAGCAACGTAAACAGTCTGATGAAGGTTCTTGGTATTTTCAAAACCACCATAAATGTAAACATACATTTATTTATGCTTTCTGCTGTTTTATGTTATCTTATTACGTTCGTCCCTGCAATATTGTTGTCGCTTGTTGTTTACTTGTTTGTCCCTATTCTGCGAATAGTGGTCTTGTTGCTATATTTTTGTTTATTTATTAATCAAGTAAACAAGTCTGTTGTTTTGTTTTTGTGGCTTTTGTTTAACATTTTAATGTTAAACGATGTCACACCATTTCCATTTTCGTAACAATAATTTTCTTCGGCGACTGGCTTTGAACAGATTTCTGGCAGAACCTTTCACCTTAAATAAAATAAATATACATACTTGATACATTTTTTATAACTCATAAGCATTATCTTCAGAAATACTTCAATTCTCTTCTTTTTAAGCAGTGACTGCCAAATATATTTGTGTATCCAGAAAAGTGATTGAATTAATGACTAGTTAGCAGCCTTCAATGTGTTTTAACTTTTTCTATAAAAGGAGAGAAAAATGTTCACACATTTTAAAACGCACTATATCTGTTCACAGCCCTTCAGTCAGCATTACAATCTAGCTGCTCTCACTGCTAATGCTGCTTGTGGTAATCTTATACATGAAATGCGGGACCAGACTATGAACTGCAGACTTTTTAGGAAATTTTTCATGGCAATTGTATTTACTCTCAGAGCTTCTGCCAGAAATCTGCTGCTCCAGATATACAAGATGTGATCAAAAAATAACCGTTATTTGCAATTTTTCAAAACGTGTTTATTTATTTATCAACAACTATCTTGTCCCCTTCAAAGTAACCCCACACGGATATAATACACTTATGCCAGCGTTTTCTCAATCCTCGAAATACTTCTGAATCGCGCTTTTTGATATCGCCAAGAGCTCCTGTTTCCATTTTTCTTTTATCTCCTCAATCGCAGGAAAACGCTTTCCTTTCGTCGGTATCTTCAGTTTTAAGAAGAGGAAAAAGTCAGCGGGGCTAAGTCCGATGAATACGGTGGTTAAGGCATGATTATGGTACTGTTGTTGGCCAAAAACTCACGCACAAGCATCGATGTGTGAGCTGGTGCGTTATCATGGTGCAAAATCCATGATTGGTCTTCCAAACTTTCTGCCCTTTTCTGACGAGTTGCTTTCCACAATCGGCGCAATAACTGCAAGGTGGTATTCCTTATTGACCGTACAAAAATTCATTATGCACCATGACATTTCAATGAGCGAAATTTTCCCCTTTCACCGAACTTGGCGTGATTTTTTCGATCTTGGCTTTTCTGGACGCTTCCATTGGCACGATTGGTTTTAATGTCATAGCCATACATCTATGATTCGTCACCAGTTATGGCCTTTTTGAGCAAATCTGGATCGTCGTTGACGACGTTCAACATTTTCAGAGCAATGCCCATGCGATATTGTTTTTGCTAAAAATTTAGCAATTTTGGAACAATCTTCGCTGACGCACGTTTCATGCCTAAAACATCTGAAAAAAATGCTTGGCAAGAGCCGAACGATATGCCAAATTCATCAGCAACCTCTCTAGTAGTTATTCGATGATTATCCAAAATGATTTTCTTCATTGCTTCAATGTTTTCATCGGTTATTGATGTGCTAGGGCGACCAGGATGAGCAATGTCATTGACATCTTATCGGCTTTGCTTAAACTGGTGGTATTTAAATTGAACTTGTGTTCTGCTGGTAGTAGACTAACGCCACAGTCAACATTTCAAATGTCCTTGAACATTTAATTTATTTTTTTTGTACAAAATTTAATACACTTTCCTTGATCCATTTTTTCGAATAGTAAAACACGATTAACCTTTTTATCTGTCAAAAACAAACTGACAATCCAAAATGGCTGATATTGTCAACATATATAACTGACATGTGTACCAACATAACAGAAAAAAAAACACTCACGAAATTTAAAAAATAACGGTTATTTTTTGATTACACCTCGTATAACATTTCCGAATCGATTACGGACAGTTTATAAATGAAGTTTTTGAACAACAAAAATGTGTCAAGTGATCACTGTCAGAAAGTCCTGTGATTTGGTGTATGGCACCTTTTTTTGTTTTTGTTTTTGTTTTGTCTCTATAATTCATTACTTAACAAACCTGTAAACATATTGCATTTAATTGAATAGTTTTAACGATTTGTTTAGAAAACATTCCAATGAACTGACTGGACTTTATTTGAACAATGCTTTCTACAAATTAAATCATTTAATTGAATTGCATTAAAACCCCATTTAATTAAAGAAATTTAAAATTTTTCTTTTTCATTTCTAGTGCCACCCGAAAGACCCGTAATTTATAAGCCAAATCGTCATGAAAAGACCAGCAATGTGGAATCATTTAATGAGGGAACTGACATCGTTTTAATCTGTGAGGTTTCAGGTGGTAAGTTAACAATATTTATAGAAAATGTTGTTGTTGTTATTGCAAATATTTAATTACAAAACAAATCTTTGATTGAATTCATTCGATTTTGTTTCAATATGTTTTTTTTTATTTTTTATTTTCAAATTTACTTTGTTGTTTTTTTTTTGTTTTGCTTTCTATAAAATTTGTTTAAATACATAAGACATGTACTGTGTACTATGTATGTATGTACATAAATTTATATGCTTTATTTTAATTAACAATTTATTTAAATTTAAATGTTATTTTGTGGCTTATAAATTGAATGCCATATTTAAATGCAATTTTAATTGTAACTTTTAATTTACCAGAAATATAACCACAATATTGGTTTATTTTTAATAGTTTAAATACATGCATACATACATACATACATACATACATACATACATACATACATACATACATACATACATACATACATACAGATATGTATATAAGATTCTATCAATATGTAGCACTCGCCCTCTCTCTCTCTCTACATGTTTTTTTTTTTTTATTTTTTATAAATGCACTTACACCAGACCACAAAATTATACGTACGTTTAATAAATTGCCATTACATACATACATATATAATTGATTATTACAACCCTTCACTCAGGATCACAACCTGACTTCCTACACCAATTATGTTGTGTGCTAACTTTATACATGAGTTGGCGGAACCTACAGTTTAAAGTCGACTCGGAAACTTTTCAAGGAAATTTTATTTAGTTTTTGGCTGAAATCTGCTGAAAGGTTGGAGATGCTGTGTGATGGGGAGGTGTCTGACCTGTTCTTTAAACCGTAGCCTAACGTCTAATAACATAAACACACTACCAACTCGCTTATATGACATATTATATCCCTATGAATCATTTTGCACCATTAGTTTCTAAAGAAATAAAACCTTTTCCAAATTAACTTAGAGTACAGCCATCTTTGTTTGGATTAAAAGTCGGTCTTTTTCTATTTGTTTAGAAATTTCTTAAAATTCTTAAACGTTCGAATACTTTTTTGGTCCAGTGTATATATACTGTTTATATATATTTTTCTTTTTTTGCATTCTCCTAAACATATCTGTGTGTATTTTGTTTAATGGAAAAAAAACACATGCACACACACACACATTCACACTCACATGCCAAACTAAAATTTAATTAAAATTGTGCCAATAAAACTAAAAAAAAAATGCAACAGAAAAACAAAAAAACATGAAGAAAGTATGTGTCGATATAAAAAAATAACAACAAAATAATACGTTTTAGACAATTTTATCAAAATTTTTGCACAAAATTTTTGGTCCTGTGAAAATTCATTTCTGATTGGAAATTTCTTCCTTTTTTTTTTTTTTTTTTTTTTTTTGTTGTTTTAATTGAAGTGCAACAAATGTTGTTAAATCGAAATTTGATCAAAAGAAAATATATATGCAGCTATGCATACACTGTACATGGTGGTAAATAACTCAATCTGTAAGAGAACGCAGAATAAAAATTTTAAAAAGATCAAATTTAGTGAGGAAACTCAGGTAACCAGAAAGTTTTCACGTTTTTAAAAGGATTTAACATGTCCAGCAGATACAAAAAGGACACTTGATTTTCGAGAAATATATTTTATGGTTCAAGGGGTATGTTTAAAATCGTTGTGCTGTTGAAATTGCCATCTTAACGACATTTCGTCCTTGACAAGAGAAGAAAAGAAAGGACTTTTCTTAATAATACCCCATTGTCGTATACTCTCAGAACCATTTTTAATGGTATTAGGAATAGTTTCTAAAAATTTTTCAGAATTCTTGAAAATAAAAATCCAACTTTCGTAGTAAATTTTCTTCTTAGAAGGCTTTATAAAAATTTCTTCCACAACCAAGCTTCACATAGGGGATCAAAGAATCTCATGCTGTAGTCAACCCTAGTCTAATAGTTAGTGGCCATGTTTCAAACCCTAGTCCAGATGTCTTTGGCGACTTCTCAACAGTCTTCTGGCAAAAATGCTGAGGATAAAAAAAATTTTCATGAAAAGTTTCTAAAAACCTATAGTCCTGAGCCGACTCTAATCTATAGGCACTGCCAGTCACGGAAATAATTAACTCGCATAACGTGGATGATGTGATTCTTCAGTCTGGATAAGGAATTCTTATATCACTTGTGTTTGTCTCAAATCGAAAATCCTGCTCTTTAAAACCCTATTTATAACCTCGTGAGGAGTGATAGGAAACACACTTTCTATATTAAAAATGCACAAATGGCTACTAAGAAATCGACAACCGCAGGTCTCAGTAGGTAAGCTGAAATCTATTCTATATCTTCAGTAGAGTTCCAGTTCTACTATCGTCCATTGATACTCAATATCTCCTAGCCATATAATATCACTCCAGCACCTTTAAAGACCAGGCTTGACTTGTTAAACACTTCAATACATCGCACCAGAATCAAAACTATTTCTATCTGGGTGGACTGGACTTGTTCAGCGGACTCAAAAAAGTGCAGACAGATCCAACATATGCCTGTTGCCAAGTTTGCAGTGACATCCTCTTCCACATTATGAGCATATATGGTTGTTTTTCCCCTTTTTGGGTTAAACTACTTTCAAAATTTGCCAGACTGCTGTTGTACACCTAAAACTTAAGCTAATAAGGCATATTGATAGTACTCTATGCCCCTTTATAGAAGTTGTGCATGTTAAAATGCGGTCAAATCATACATACATACAAAATTGGCTATTACAGACCTTTAGTCAGAATTACGACCCAGTTTCTTACATCACTTATGCTGTGTGTGTTAATTTTATACATGAGTGGGCGTGACCTACAGTTTAAAGTCGACTTCGAATGTCAGATTTTTGAGAAACTTTCTCATGGCAAAACTCATGTACAACTTTGGATAGAGATGGAACTTTTGCTGTCCTTCTACAATGAAGCATAGCGGACTCTTAATTTACCTTAAAATAATACGTCTGGTAGCCTGACTTTTGGCTATACAACATGATGGCACTCCTAGAATTTCTGCCAGAAATCTGCTGAACAAAAATCACCGCAGAAGTATTTTTTCGTAGTTCGTTTAGTTGGAAATGTCTAAAATGGTGTTTGAACATGAGACCTTAGGTCTCATAAGCCAATACACTACCTACTAGACTAAGGCGAATACATAAAAATATGCTGCAATCCTGTTTTGTGCTGCTATTTTGTCCTTTATCTGGTACGAGAAACAAACTATTTCCGTATAGAGTGGTCCGCTATGTAGTTTTTTGCCTATATAGTCGCCTTTTTTGCTGGAAAGCATATACCCAGCAGCCAAACCTTTCCATTTAGCTATGAGTGTAGCCGCCAATCTGCAGAGGTGTTGCCGAGAACTTCATATATTCTCACTACCTCTAAGAGAGGTTGTATGATTTCCCAGGATTTTCTAAAAACTATTACGTTTGCTAATAGAACACACTTAGAAATACGATAGCGCTACCTTAAACGGTAAGAGGAAAAAGTAATAGCAGTTAATTCCACAAGATGATTATGACATATGCCTCCAACAAGAACAGGGAAATTACATAGAAACATAGAAGTTTATATTGAGGATTTTTTCCTGTTTTTCTTTTTTCCGAATTTCGTAAAAATTTATATACTGAGTAGCAAAGGAAAATTAAAAGAAAATTACTCTCAAACTCTTCCAAGAAATTTATGTCAAAAGTCTTTCTATTTTTTTAAGGACAGAATAAATAAACTTGTTGTCAAAACAAAAAAAAAAAAGGAAACAAAAGAGATAAAAATGTTACAACAAACTGTTGAGCATAACAAGCAAAGAGATGAACTGGAAACAAATAGTTGTCATTTTCTTGTCTTATGCTCTTTGTTTGATTATTTTAGGTTTCAGACTCTTGCACGATTTCGTTTCTTTTCTTTTTTCTTTTTTTTTCTTACGATTTCTGAAAATTTATAAATGATGTCTCCTTTCCGTTTCTTTTTTTTTATCAATGCTTACATACAGACATACATTCTTCTAAACCAGACACGAGTATAAACAATGTTTGATAGAGTTATTCCCTGTTTTTTTTTGTTACTTTTTTGTATTTTCTTATTGCATAATATGTACTATGTTATCGAATAGTTCTTTTTTTTTGCTATGTATGTATGTATGTATGTTGTGTTGGTTTTTGTCAACTTAATTTACTGTATCTGAAAACAAACAAATTTTTAGTTTCTTTTTCTTTTTCTGTTTTTTTGTTTTTTATTTTTATTTCCATTAATTCAAGATTTTTTATTTTTAGATTTTGTTTTTGTTTTTCTATTCTGTGTTTTATGTCAGTCAACATCTCTTTATCATAGTTCTCATATGATGATGTTACAAACAAACAACCGAACGTACATACATTTAAATTTGATTTCTCTTTCTATATTCTTGTTATTTAATAGGACGTCCACGTCCGAATGTAACATGGTATTTGGATAATACGGTGATTGATGAATCGTTTGAACATCGGCCGGACGGTAAGACGGTTAACCACTTGTCATATCCAAATATTGGACGACAACATTTGAATGCCAGATTAGTTTGTGTGGCAAGCAATACGAATTTGACTCCACCAAACAACAAAGTAGTCATACTGGATGTCAATTGTAAGTATCGATTTATGTGGTATCTTTTCTATGTATTCACAATGTTTTATGATGTAACAGCATAAGCATTGGCTTTATGTTTTAGTTTGATCAATGCTACATACACTATATATTCTATTTTTGCTTCAAATACAATCTAAGTGAGATTATGAATATATATGTGTGTGTGTGTGTGTCCTGTCATAATGCCTCCTTTGGTCATAACTCTCAAAAACACATTTAGCCATGGACTACATTTAATATTCTTTTAAATGTTTTTTTTTTTGTTTTCCTTTTCCTTTTCTATATTTTCTTAAGTAATAATCTATCGCATGCTTTAGCAATAGACATTCATAGAAATATGATTTGACAGATATTTTGTTGCTAAAAATAGTCAATGAAAACAGTTATATGTTGCATGCCTGCCATTTGTGATCTCAATGTCTGATTACATTTTGAATATGGAAGATTTCAATGGTTTAAGTTGCTTCTTTTCGACCGAAAACCTAATTGCTTGTTTCACAGATTTTCCTAATTTTACTTTATAATCTGCCCTATTTTACTTTGTAACCTGCTGTATCAGTCATATGGTAGTAAGCAGAATAATTCTATGCAGTTACAATCTTTCAAGAGCGCCAGGCTGATAGGATAAGGTGTCCTAGTACTTCTGTTATGGTTTCTATGTTACTAAATTATCTTATCGTTTCGATAGCATTTTTATCTCCTTTAGATGATATTTTCTGCAGGGCTGTTGTTTTTAATTTCGCTTTATTCAGTAGTTCCATTGGTAAAGACGTCAGCATGAGAGATCAGAAATTAATCGCTTTTTCGCTTCTCATAAATACTCATGAAATTTTGAGTATAACTGAATCAACAGTACTGAAATTTAACTACTCTTAGTCATTTGTACTCATTACAACGTTGATTTATAAGTACAAGTTGCAATGAGTATGAGTAGAACGTTGACATCAAACTCATTACCATTCGAAATATGTTTGATTCATACGCCTACTAATTTCGATTCATAAAATTAGAAAAATATTTAGAATGCTTATAAATGAAATGACTCGAGTGATTCGAATCATAAATTAAAATTTACACTCTTAGTTATTGTTGCATTTACAATAAAAAGAATAAAGACACACAAGCAAAAAAGACAGAGCAGCAAGCAGAGCAAACACACAACCTTCTAGTGAGTATTCTAGCGTTCGTACTCGATTCATACTTATTTTGTGATTCTTTTATATGTTGAGCCATGGACAGTAGAAATCAAAAGCATCATACGTAGTGTTTAGTATGAGTATGATAAGTACTTCAAACTTTGAATATGAGTAGTATGAGTATGATATTAAACTAAGTATGAAGGCGTATAAGTATCAGAAATTATGAGTATTATTTGAATCTACTCATCTTTTTGAATACGTATTGCTGATCTCTGATCAGCATATATCCAATCCAACTTTAATGCATTACTCTGATACGTGCTCCTACGATACAGTTCACGTACATACGTATATAAACATTATCTTGTTTTTAAATATTTAAGAAAAAAAATTTATTAACCAAAGTGCCTATAACAATTTGAAATGAAATGAACAAGTTCTATAAAACGTATGAGAAAATTTAATATAAAAAAAATTTTTTTTTAAACACGAAATACTTTATTTTCTTATTACCCCGTTAAACATTTGTATCAACACGTAGTGCAACAATACATACCATAGGTTATAGCCAGACAGATCTCATTAATAGATTCTGCTAAAATTACTTTCTGCTGCAGAGAACTCATTCGAAGAGGATTTAATGTCACGCTATTTTGAAAAAGAAAACCTATTGCGATGATTTAAGGCATGTACAGAAAACACCCCAAAAGGTCAATGGACACCAGAAATAGAAGAATAGCAAATAAAATCAATAAATTTTAAAATAAAAATACGAAAATATCTTGTTGCACTGGAAATGCCACGATAAAAAGAATGTTTTATTTGAATGCTTGTTAGTTTTTTTTTTTTTTTTTTTTTTTTTTTGTGAAAAATGTGTGAGAAATTAAATAAAATATAGGCATACTGGAAAAAAATATTCGAAATGCTAAAATAGTTCAGTTATGGTGTGGTAAAAGAATTTATGAAGTTAAAAATGTACTCAACACTTGGATTGTAGATAAAATAACATCTGAGACTTTATTGACGGGGAAATTTATAATTGGACTCTTAACATCTTCGTAAGCAATTGATTGAATTGATGTAAGTTGCAAAATCTTGGATTGCATTATTGTTTGTTGCACTTTATTGGCTGACAAAATATGGTTACAAATGTTTTCGTACCTCTGGTATTAATCTTGCTGACATGTGGTTCCAACAGGATAGAGCAATAGCGCGCGCTACACGCACCCCTTCAACAAATGGCCACATTACGTGTCAGGACTATCTTCAGAGAATTATTGTTGGAATATCTTTTGTGGCAAATCTTCTGCTCTGAAGTTGTCTACAAATTTTGGTTCAGTGGTTTCGTACTACCAAGGAGCTATCCGTTAGAGGTGATAAATGCAGTTTTCTGTCGTTTTAGCTTAATGAGCTACCTGGAAAAGAATATTGAAGCTGGATCAGAAGCTGGTTTGTGGAACGCAGAACGATTAAATCGTTCTACAACAATCACAATTTATGCATTATAATAGAACAATGACGTACTGTCCTGTACTTACTGTTCGAACTGTCATATGAAAATCGTTTAGCGGAAAAGCAGTACCCCAGATGGCGACACGAAATATCAATCGTAAATAAAGTACTTAATAGAGAGAGTGCTACAATGTCAGGAATATCCAAACGAACTACGCTTATAATGAGTATGAATGTCCATGTGTAAAGACAATTATTTTGTGCGGAACATAAGCGCATTAGAATCATATGCAGTGGATTCCAGTCAAATATCGTGGAACCCACAATTATTCCAATAAAATTTAAGTAAGTGAGGTGGATCAAGAGGCTGTGAATCATTAAAGAGGTGTGTAATCTGGCATTGTTATGATAGGACACAAAATCTTTGGTGAAATTCTGTGAGTTTTTTTTAATTATGAAAAGACATTAGAAAACTCTCATGAGTCCAGATATGTAAATTGGTCTTTGATATCTGAAAAGATTTGAAATAATTTTTTTACGAATTAGTTTTTAATTCCTTATACACTAAATCTGTTAAGGAAAAAGGATGATAGATAACTGTTAACAGACACTTCAGCATACTATCAATAAGACGGACTGAATGAACTACACAATTGAGGCCTCTAAAGGCAAACAGAGGAGAACTATTTTTAACTGGCGTACGGATGACTTCAGTAAACCGTACGCAATCCAGAAAGAAAAAAAAATTTATGGAAAGTAAAAAAGCAAACGCTATAGGGTTAGTGCGAAAATCAGCAGCACTGGTATAAGAGAATAAATGACATATACATTGTCATTAGCCAAGGGAGGCCTGTCTTATCTTATTAACCTGTCTTATCTTATTAACCTTAACTACTTAGTTTTACGATTTAATATTTAATTTAATACAATCATTCTTATTTAATAAGCATTAATAATTTGTTGTTGCTGTTTTTTCTTTCTTCTTTTCTTCTTTTAAATATTCTTCCATTCCAGTAAAACCCATTGCTGTGCACATTATGACCAAAGATAGATTCGTATCAGCTGATCGCACTTATGATATCGAATGTAAATCATCTGGTTCAAAACCACAAGCCATTATATCCTGGTGGAAGGGTAATAAACAATTAAAAAAACTCACAAAAAATGTAAGTCATCAACGTCACATACTATTTTTACTTTTTTTTTTCTTTTTTTTTTATATATAAACATGACATTAAAAAAGGCCATCGTATGCTAAAAAGCAAATAAAATTTTTTTATTTTTTTTTTGTATATGCCATGCCATACCATCATTCATACACAAATAAATTAAATGCATGTATGACTGAATATGAAAAATGCCTATAAAATCGATATGACCTACATTTACATACATGAACGAATGAATGACTAAAATATATATGCCTGTATGCATGTATATATGTATGTATGTATGTATATATGTGACATATGCATACACCGATAAACAAATATACTGTGTGCACTATGACTTCACTACTACTACTACTACTACTACTACGACTCTGCCAAGTTTGACAGGATTTAAATGAAATATTTGTAACATTTCCGTTAGCAGTTACAAAAAAAAAAAAAAAAAGTTTTTTTTTTTTATTTGCTGATTCCGAAGTAAAGTTTATTCTTTAAGGTCAGCTCAATGAAGGAATTTAATTATTTAATTAAAAATTAATTCATTAAGAGCACATTTCTTAAGACAGAATAATGTGAACGAATTTTTAAGTTTCCCCAAAGGGTAATAAAAAGGTTTTTTTGTAATTGTGTAGCTTCTTCCAAATTCTATACACTATGCGACCAAAGTGTTTCTCTTAGAGACGTTTATGTGTCACTGTCTTACATATTCAATGCTGGTGTAGTGGTTAAGGTTCACGACTGTAAACTCCAGCAACACGAGTTTAAAAGCTGAAAACATCATTAATCCTCTCCAAAAATAACTTGCATAGGAAACCTCTTTATTATTGCTCTTCTTTGAGAGTAGAACTCAATATAAAAATTCCTTATCCCTACACCCAATACATGTCTACAAAGAGCAACTACAGATGCTAAGCTCAATAAACTTGATAGATGAAATGGAAATTGTGAAAAGAAAATAATATGGAAAGACACTTCGTATCGAGACACTTTGTTGGTAACTCGACTGTCTTCCAATCTCCTTAATTAAATTGGCACATCAGTTGTGTTGGCTATTGTACGTGAGGCCGCGGTTCAAACCCCAAATCAGACGTCCCCAGCAAAAACGAAATATGAAGAAAATATTTCTTCGTAGACTCCGTCTGAGCAGATTTCTGGCAAAAACTCTGAGAGTAAATAAAATTGCCATGAAAAGTTTCTCAAAAATCTGTCGTTCGGAGTAGACTTTAAAGGATAGGAGCCGCCACTCATGTATCAAATTAAAACACACAACAGACAGGAGAGGTGTGAGAAACTAAATTGTAATCCTAACTAAAGGGCATTTCTCAATACGTCTACAGAAACCCGGTTTTGTGAGACTGAACTTTGCCGGGCAATATGCCGTATTTACCATCACTTAATGATGTCTAGATTTACGAAAACCAAATCTGTATTTGTCACCTATTTGTAGAGGTGGTAGTTTAAGGATTTTTAAAAACGAAAATTTTTATCATGTTTTCTTGCCAACGACAAGTTACTTGAATTTTTCATTTAAATTTAAATACAAGTGGTCACAGAAGTTATTGGCTTACTAGACCGGTGACCTCTTCTCAGTAGTCTTGAGGCATGTGCTCTGAAAGTAAACTCATTGCCATGAAAATGCTTCTGAAATCTGCTATTCAGAATCTAAGTTACTTAGGTTTAGGTTAGAGGAAGAGTACTTGTCTAAAGATACAAGTACAGTACCCGGAGGTCAAGTCGACCCATTGTACGAATTGTCCTTAAGATGAGGTGATAAAAGGGGGAATAGAAAAAGGAGAGGAAGTAGTGAAGGGAGAATAGGAAGAGGAGGAATTACACAGATCAAAAAACAAACGCACAAAGCAGAGCGCGACTGCAGTAATGAAGTTCTAGCACATCTCATCAACCTTGGTCTACGGAGAGCCTTGATGTCGGCTCTCGGCATAGAATTCAAACCCTCAAAGAAACCCTTGCCAATGGTCTGCAACCTCAACCTACTAAGGGCTGGACAGTTACAGAGGCGGTGTTCGATAGTCTCAAATTACTACTCATCGCAACACACCCTGCAATAGTCCGACTGGCATCTATTCCAGATCCTTGTCAGCGATCTAATCTCGCAGTGCCCCTTAATAAACTCAATAACCAACCTTAAGCTGGCCTTATTCAAACCCAGTAGCCAAACTGTTCTGACACTGTCTATAGAAGGCCATAGACACCTAGAAACATAACAACCCAATCCATTCCACCAACTCCTCTTCTGTCCTCTTCCCCCATGAGCTATTGGTGTATTCGAATAAACAACTGCAATTAACGTAATTTTTACATGAGAGGCGGGATGTGCAGTTTAAAGTCAATTCGGAATGATAGATTTCTGAGAAACTTTCCACTGCAATTTTATTTACTCTCGGAGTACAGAGAGGGAGTCACCGAAGAAATATTTGTTTTGCTTTGTTGCAAATCTATGACCTGGGTTTTGAATCGTGGACTTGCATCGAATAAGCTGTACTATCTACTAGATTTCAGCGACTTGTATACATAGTTTGCTTAAAATTTAGCATTCCTTTATTTATTTTAGCATAATAGTTTCAGTTTGTAACAGGCCTTCTTTTTCCTTGTAATAAATTAAGTTCATGAATCAATTATTTTAAAGCTCTGCTTTAATGGCAGCAATTTAAATTTTATAAACATTTATTTTTAGTCACACTATACATTCATAGTTGTTGCTCATATTATGGCATTTTTTGGTAAACCAACTTAATTATACTGCAGCATGAAAATTTGTTTAATACTGCTGCTGCTGCTGCTGCTGCTTCTTTATTTTTTTCACCAAATTTTTCAATTTTTCATTTCATTTTAATTTTTTCTTTTTGTTTTTCTGTTTTCCCTGGCTTGTTATCGTCATTTAACGTTATTTTCTACTTTATCTTTATATATTTACAGTTTAATGAACCCGACAATCAATCTCTGAGTATATTAACATTCACGCCTACTCGTGAAGATGATGGCAAATATTTGACATGTCGAGCGGAAAATCAATTTATTGAGGGCAGTGCTATCGAGGATAAATGGCGTCTGGTTGTACACTGTAAGTAAAAATTATAACGGAAAACCAAAAAAAAAAAAAGACAAGAAAAAAGAAAACACAAGTCTGAACTGAAAATGAAAATTCTATAGAAAAGACATTTCACTTCTTTAATTTATATTGCCAAAGTAGCAGTAGTTGTAGACCACATAAGTCGGTTAAACGTTGTAGAAGAATATAAATTAACATGATGAATAAATTTACACTTTAGGAAAGGGCTTTACTTGATATCTGTGCTCTCTTTTCTTTTTTATTTTTTTTTGTTTTTTGTTTTTTGTTTTCTTTCTTTAGCCTCCTTTTTTTTTGAGCAGGGCTCTCGAGAGTTGATGGTCTATGGATTTAGTCGTAGACGTGGTCGTCGTATGTAAACTACTCTAACAAGGCAAAAGCAAAATAATGCTGTGTAATGTATTACGAAGGGGGGGAAGGGCTAGGTGGTAAAGAACTTTGGTGCTGTTTTTACTTTACAGTTTGGTTTCAGCAGGCTTTCAGAAACCAAAAGAATAAACGTAAAAAAGTAGAAGAAAACAACAAAAAAAAAAAAAAGAAGAAAAAAGGCATTTAAAGCAGTCACGCTATTTGAGGTTAAATGTTGTTTGTTTGTAGTTGTGTATTGTATTTACTTGACAATGGCCTGGGCCCATATTCAATTTAATTCAATTGCAAAGCTTTTATAAATGCCTTTAATGATATTGTTTTTGTCATTGTTGTTGTTGTTGTTGTCGTTGTTTTAATGTTTTTGTCCTGTTGTGACTGTGACTTTACCAGAGTGTTCCATTTATGTCCATGCATTTCAACACAATTACACATTCCCGACATACAAACTTACATATACAAAGTGCTGTGATTAGAAATGAAATTGGCCAAGTTTGTAATAAAAATAAATTACACAGTTTTTTTCTGTTGTTGTTGTTGTTGTTGTTGTTGTTGTTCTTGTTATTGCTTTTGTCCAATATTGGTCTTTTGCCTTTTTGTTCTGTTCTGTTTTTTTGTCGGTTTTTTTTTTGTGTATATCGAGATGAGAAGGCTTTTGTTTTAGAATATGAATGTAACTGCTATTGTTGTTGTATTATTGTTGTTCAAATAGCAAAACAAAAAAAGAAGAATACTTGTAAACGGAAAAAAAACAAACAAACAAATAAAAAAATGTAAATCATGTAATTCCGAAAAGGCCAAACCTGTCCTGTGAAGTATAATTCCAAAGGTAAATAGCAAATTAAATCAAAGTTTTCAAAAGGACTTCTTATAGAGACATGGTATCGATATTTAAGTTTTTTTCGATCAATGACACACTAATCCTCGATTTGGTCCTTCCAACACTAAGAAGGTCCTGTTTTTCACCCACTTACACAAATGCTCGCATCAAATATCCATCTGTCCGAAGCATCCTATTCCATAAGGACGACATGGCCTAGCTCGAGCAGCCTCTGGATATTAATACACTGTACAACGACCATGCCGTTTAGCAGCTCATACAGCTCATTATTTGATCGGGTGTGGACTTCATCATCAACTAGAAATGCTGTTTGCTTAGTTATATTTTTGGCTAGCAGCAGTGATCTAACAGAATCGTTTGAGGAAGCTTAGAATGAATAAGACACACATAAACTACTGCATCGCTGTTTGCAAAGCTTCACTTTGCAATGCAAACATAAATAATTGCCTTATAGACTTGAAGTCAGCATTACGACCTAGTTTCTCACACCACTCATGATGAGTGTGTTAATTTTAAGCATTACTTATGGCACCTATACTCTGAAGTCGACTCCGAACGACAGATTATGTGAGAAACTTTTTTATGCCGATTTTTATTTACTCTCAGAGTTTTTGCTAGAAATCTGATGAGAGGCAGTGGCCGTTTCGTTTTGTTGGAGATGTCTGACCTGAGGTTTGAACCGTGGACTTACGTCTAATTAGCCAATACACTACCTACTAGACTACGACGACTTTAGCAGCGCATAGCAAATGAAAATTTTATTCACAAAATTTTTGACTTTGAATTCATGTGAGCTCTTTGTGTATCTAGGTTTTTCTTGTACGATAATGAAGTTCCCTAACAACTTTCACGCTATTTATGTGCCAGTCCTTCCCAATTTTGTTTTTTTCCATTATTTCACCCACTTTCAAACTTACTTACTTAAATGGTCATTATAACGCTTTAGTCAGGATTACAACCAGGTTTCTCATATCACTCATGTTGTGTGAGTAGCGTTATCTATTGATTAATGACAAATTCGAACAATAGATTTGAGTAACTTTTCATGACAATTTTATTTTAATTTGACAGTTTTTGCCAGGAGTCTGCTGAGAGGAAATTGCCGAAAGAATTAGTTTTTTTCGAGATATCCCAGCCAGGAGATGAATCAGCTGCACTTGCATAATAAGCCAACACTCTATCTAATATACTACAACGACATGCCTTTAGAACTAGCTCTAGATAGTGTTGAAAGTAGCCGTAGTCTAGTAGGTAGTGTGGGTAGACCTGAGGCTGCGGTTCAATCGCCAGGTCTGACATTTCAAAGAAAACGAAATGGCGACTGATTCTCAGCAGATTTCTGGCAAAAACTCTGAGAGTAAACAAAAATTTCCAGGAAAAAGTTTCTCAACAATTCTGTTGTTGGGAGTCGGCTTTAAACTGTACACCCCGCCAGTCATGTCTAAAATTAATACACACAAGTCATAAATGGTGCGAGAAGTTAGGTGAAAATCCTAACTGAACGGTTGAATAATGATCAATTACGTATGTATGTATGACGAAAATGCTCATCCATAATGGTGTTTAGAAACATTCTTCACAACCATGCATTAGTATTGGTTTCTCGATTAGAACTTTAAAGTTCGTTAGAACTTTAATGTTGAAGAGCTTACTGCGGGTGGATTTTATCACAAAATTACAAAAATTCTCTTCTATTTTCAAAGATTTGAGAAAATTTCTTCAAACTTAAAATTCTTTAAATTTTAAATCTAAGAAAATTGTTCTACGTGCTCTACTTGCTCTACTTGTTAGGCCATTTCAGCATCTCCGTGCTTGCTATTCAACTCTATCTTTATACAGGCTTTTTTCAATACATACGAGTTCTTCTTTTTTATTTTATTTTCCTGTATTGTATTTAATTTTTATGTTTTTGTTCTAAACATGTTTCTGTTTGTTGTAGTTTTTTTTATGCAATGTTTTATTCTATTTTCACAATAATAAAAAGCAAACAAACAATTGAAATTTCCATTAAATACACTGAAATGTAGATTTCTATTGTTTAATAAATACGTACGTACACATATATATACATACGTACGTGTGCTTGTCTATGTAAGACAATAATTATGTACATACTTTTGGTAGATACCACCATCGGTTTGTTGAAAAGGTGGCATTATAGTTTGAATTAGAAATTCTAGGACGCAAAAAGAAAAAAAACCAAACGAACAACAACAAAACTGCTTGTTAATTTTGGTGTTGAAATGTTTCTCTACACTGTCTATACTCGATAGCCAGGATGTCATAAAACTACTGCTACACATACAGCAACTACTTTTAAATAAATTGTTGAAATAGATTTTATTTGTATTTGTTGCTGCTGTTGTTGTATTAGTATTGTTATTGGACTTAACATACAGACAGGCTCTGGTCCTGTGTTGACAATTCATTTTAATGTCACCTATTTGCAGTGCAATATATATCGATTACATACATACGCTTGCCTTAATGGCTATGGAATATAGTCCAATATACACAGTTGTTGTTAAGGTTGATTGTTTCAATTGGTTTAAGCTAAGCCTAGACTCATAGACTCATGGTTTATTGGGTTTGATTCAAGCATTGGGATTTAGAGATGCAGAGAATCTAATTTAACATGTTGGTGGTCTTGTGTTATTTAACGCCATTTATTCGTTTTTTTTTTTTTTTTGTAAATTCTATATTTCCTGCTGTTTAAATTGCTCAAGAGTGTGTGTGTGTGTAATTTTTGAAATCAATTTTTTTTTTGTTTTCCTGTTGTTATTGGCTTTTGTGGGTTAATAATACTGAAATATTTATGTATCCTGGTTGCTCTAATACAAGTTGCACTTGTTTAATCACGTAAACACCCGCAACTGCCTAATAAAATTTCTTTCATTCCTCTTCTAGCCGTTATGGTATGGTAGTAGGGAAATTCAAATTTCCAATTCAATTACGCTTTCGACGGGAAGGAAAGGGAAGCAAAGTTCAATAAACTTTTAAAGCAAGTTTTTTGGCTGAATTTTTTTTACTAAATTTTTCAACTTTGGTTAACTTAACAACACAAAACATAATATTTATTTTAATTAAACACACATGCACACACACAAACACACACAACACACACAATTATTTGGTTGGTTGCTGCAGTAGTTTTTCCTCAAATACACCACATTTATAGGTTTTGTTATACATTGTGGCGTGTGTTAGAAATTGGTTTGTTTTTAAGCGATGAGACATTAATTTTGTTAAAAATAAATTATTGCCTTTTGAGGTTTTATTATTTGCTGTTTGAATACAATATAATTAAGTGGCCTTTTTGCAATATTATTTCCAACAATATGTTGTTTTATTCAACTTCATTTCATTATGTTGGGAGGGTGCCGGGTGCTACGAAAAATAACTTTGTATTGGCTTTTGGGGCAAAAAGTGTGGTTAAAGGAAATTAAACGTATTTAATTAAAATTTGTAATATTTTAAGAATATTTTCTAATTTACATTGAAGTCTGTGTTATTTGAATGCCTACAAGTTAAGAAATTTAATAAAATTAAGAAGGAAGTCAAATGCTGGTCAAAAATTTATTTTCAGTCTAACTGGCATTTCCAGCTGGGAATTCCGAAATGTTTTACGTCATAACGACCATCTTGTTGAAGATATCATTGAGACAGTTACACACATATGTACATAACTGGCCAGGATAACGAAGTAGACTATCACACCAGTTATGTTATGTGTGTTAATTTTATACATGAATGGCGGGACCTACAGTTTAAAGTCGACTCCAAATGGTAGATTTTTTTAAAAAAATTTTCATGGCTATTTTATTTTACACGCAGGGTGTTTTTTACAGAAAAATGCTGAGAGGAAATCGCCTCATTTTTTCTTTTATTCGAGATTCTGGTCTGGAGTTTGAACCATGACCTCATGTCTAACAAGCCAACACACTACCTGCTAGCCTATGAATACTTTTGATCAAAAATCTTTTATCAAAATGGACATTATGCTCGGGCGACGCATAGTGAGTACATAGAGAGGGATATTCTACTCAGTGCAGTGGATAAATTCGAGACAACAGGTTCAGTTAACGTTCGACCTAGAGTCGTATGTAGACGAAACGAATAATCTGCCAAAGATATCGCCGCTGTCCATAAGATTTTGCAGAAGAATTCAAGGCATTCGATTTCTTGCCGCCCCAAAAGCTTGGTTTTGCTCAAACCACAACATTCTGAAATTTTCATTAGAACAAGCGCCTTTATTTGACTAAAATTAAATTGCCTCGTAACCAGTATCTTTATTCGCTTTATTACTAATCTCAATGCAGTGGACAGGTTCAGTTAACGTTCGACCATCACTCGTATATCGATGGAACGAGTAATCTGCCAAAGATATCGCCGTTGTCCATAAGATTTTGCAGATGAATCCAAGGCATTCGATTTCTTGCCGACCTAAAAGCTTACTTTAGCTCAAACCACAACATTTTGAATTTTTCGCAATCAGTAGATTTGTTCGCTTAATGAGCTCTGGAGCAGTTGGTAAGTGACCCTAAATTTTAACGAAAAATCATTTTCAGCGATAATCCACAATTCTGAATGATGAAGTATGTGCGTAACCGAAATTGCCGTAGTGTGATAGGAATTTAAACCTGAAGCCACGGTTCAAATCCCCCCAGTTCGCACATCTCGAACGTAACCAAATATGAAAACAAAGTTCTTCGGCGACTTCCTTTCAGCAGATTTCTGGCATAAACTCTGAATTTAAAATAAACTCAAAAACATGTTATTCGGTTTTGACTTTAAACTGCAAGACTCACCACTCATGAATAAAATTAACACGCTTAACATAAATGATCTAAAATATGAGCTTGTAGATTGCAAATAAAAATTAAAAATAAATTTGTGTTCAATTTTTACTGAAATTCTATATTATTCTTACAATGTTGTGGGTCACTATTCAAAACTGATTCAAACAACAACAATTGCTTTATTTGTTATTCCTTTGTTTATGTCCTTTGCGATAAACAATAACAATTACTACACAATTGTTCTGTAGATCTTTGTAATGGAGATCTTCGAACCACGATTGCTTACTTCACATGGAAAGCGTCTTCACACAAGACTGACTGAAATTTTACTCTCACTTTGCATGTTTTGCCTTGTCTTTTATGTAGCGATGTAAACATTCTGATGAATGTTTTCGTATGCGAAGATTCGAGTCTTCGCCTTCTCGCGAATTCCATGAATGTAAACATGTTGTTTACATTTATGCATGCTTACTTGTTTGTTTTTAGTGTAGTTTGTTCATGTTTGTCCATGCAGTATTGTTGTTGTTTGTTGGATTACTTGTTTATCCATTTTTCGTTACATTCATGGTGTTGCTATATTTTTGGTTTATTTGTTAATCAAGCAAACAAGTCCGTTGTTTTTGTTTTTGCAGCTTTTGTCTAATATTTTAATATTAAACGTTGTTACACCATTTCCATTTTCGTAACAATATTTATTTAACAGCAACGTTGGCCAGGAGTTCATGGGACGTTGTCTGCAAATTTATTTTGGCCTGAATTAAATGATCTGGGCACCAATATTGTATGAGCGATTTGATATCATGGTCAGATCACGTTGATATAATGTGTACTGGCCACCAAATATGAATGCTAATGTGTTATATTGGTGTCCCTATTATTTTTCATATCACTACGTATATGCAATTCATATTATGAAAAAACCTTATAAAAAAAACCTTATAAAAGCATATTTCGAGTGGGTAAACACGGGTTCCAAACATTATTTATACAAATTTGATCAAAAAATTCGCAATTTTAAAGCGTAACGCAGTTTTAAAGTTTTTAAAAATAGTTGTTGTAGTTGTTGTTTTATTTTCTAATGTTTAAATAATTCAAAAACATTTCATACCTATTTACTGATGCTTACAAATCAAACATGTTGCTGCACAAATTTTTAGTGCCATTCTTTCGATTTTTTTTCGTTGTTTTTGTTTTTGTCCACATCATCAGAGTTCGTTACAAATTTTTTATGAGCCAAAGCTAAACAAACTGAATCAAACAACATTGTTAAGGTAATCAAACAAACAAACAATGGCAAAAAAAAAAGGAAAATGGTACGAAAAAGTTTTTAAACAAATGACACAAATATCACATTGAAGCATTGTAACTCACCTGAGAATCATTTACATTTTAGCGCATGAAAGCAGGGATACTCCTACATGACAAAAAAAACAAAATAAAAAATAAAAAAATAAAGAAAAAATAAAAAAAGAAAAAGAAAAAAAATAAACTTACAGTCATCGAAATGCATAGTTTACATTAAACTGACAATGGATAACGAGCAGTTACTTAAAGGAGTGTTTTGTTGCCCGGAGGTATTCCTTATATACCTTCAAAATCAGTAGTTTTTGGCGTCTCATGGAAATCTTTTTGGAGATTTTTTTGGTATTTTAAAGGACTTGTTCGTTTTAACAAACAAAATTTAACTGAATTTGCCAAGTTTACTATTGTATTAGTTGAGTAATTTGTATAACTGTAACAATACACAGAGTCCTTAAGGTAAATATTGGGGCCAATTACAAGAATTTTTTTTTTTTTGGTTTTTTTTTTGTTTCAACAATAGTGGTCGTGGCATACATTCGTTTAGTTTTTATTATTTAAGCTACGTTGATTTTTTCAAAATCAAAAGAAAAAAAAAAAAAAGAAAGAAAAAAAATGTTTCATATTCCACCACAACATTCAAATCTCCAATGATTTAGTTTAGTTGGTTGAGGCGGCTTGGCAATGATTAACTAGTTTGGCATTCTACAAATACCTGTGCTTTGCTTAAAATTTGGGCAATTTTTTCTGAAGTGTAATGGCAGAAGTAGAATTTTTTTTTTCAACCATTTGTAATACCCTTTAAGTTGGCTTACAAGGACATTTTCCATGTTATAAAAAGTAAAACTGAAGTATGAACGAATATTGTTATCAAAAAAAAATTCACTGAAAATGAAAACTGAAAACAGAAAACAGAAAACTTAATTACTGGTTTGATGGGGTTGTAAAGAAAGAAAACTGAAATATTCATTTTTTGTTTGTTTGTTTGTATGTGTTGTGTTTCATTCACTGTGGTATTAAGGATCAATTCAGTTGGTTTTTTTTTTTGGTGTTGTTTTTCCTCACATATGAAGTTTTGTGTTTATAACATGTTATAAAAGGATATGACCAGTTAAATTGCCAAACATTGGCTAAAGTTTGTGTTCTTTTTATTGAGCCTTTTTGTTTTTTCATTTCTTTTTTTTTCATTTTCATTTTCATTTCCCTCTTGGCCCCTTCTATATTTCGTTACTTTTTTTTTGGCAATTTTTTTTTCTTTTTTTATTCTCTTTTGGAATGATATTTTCAGAGTGAAAGTTTAATTTGGTAAACGGACAAGATAAAGAAAAAAAAATGAATAAGATGTTGGCATAAAAAACCGTAGAATGTAAAAAAAGTAAAGAAACGTAATGTAAGACACACTTTGAAGACGCTATTAGAGTTTAAAGAGTAAATTTAACTGAAAAATATTTGCATAGCTTAACTTACTTAATCGATTATTACAAACCAAGCATCGCACAGCACCTATATTGTGTGTGTTGCTATTTGTATAAGAGTGGCAGGACCTACAGACCAGATTTCGAGAAACTTTTCATTGCTATTTTATTTACTCTCAGACTTTTTGCCTTTTTTGCTGAGAGGAAGTCATATTTCGTTTGTTAGTGATGTCTGACCTAGAGTTTGAACCGTGGCCTCACATCTAATAATTTAACACACTACCAACTGCCTTGTAGAACTTCGGACAGTAAATCGAAAATAAATCCATATATCCCTCATCTAAGATAGTACAAGAATACCGAGTGTCTCTTAAAACAATAGCTAAACTTTCGTATGGCCACAGGACAACAAAGGTAACAAAAAAAGGTGATTCACTTGCAACGATTGGTACAACAGAACTTTCAAATGAATTCATATTTATGATTGATTTTCCCCTGCACAGAGTTAAATAAATGTTTTTCAAAAAAAAATGATGGTAAATGATCAGACAGATGTGACCCGAATTGCATGGAAACATAACTCCAATACGTCTAAGGAATCTCATTGACTTCTGTAGGAACCGAACAGAACATCTTCTTTGTTTATGAGTAGCATTCGGGAACCTCAAGCGAAGACTTCTTGGCAATACAAAATATATTGCAAGTAACATGTCTTAACAAAAGTGATTTGAATATCGACAATACTGATGCTGATTTTAATTATATGATGGATAAAGTAAAGATGAAAAGTTGAGAGGAAGATATCAAAGAAATATTTTCTCATATTCATGAAATCTAGGCTGTGATGGAGCTGCGATCTCACATTTAAATAAGCCGACATACTAGCCAACATATTAGTCTACAGTATGCTCACAAAACTCACTGCTCCATGGATTTGTGTTACCGCATGCCGTGTGGCATGTGACATTACTTTGTTGAAGTCATATGTCCAGCAAGATCAATTCTTCTATTTTACACAACAAAATAATCATAATTTAGAAGGAGTAACACAAGCCGCACAAAACATTATATCTTTCGCAGTGCCTTGACAGATCTTGAATTGCCTCTCTCTCTCCTTTTCATCAGAAATTCAACAATTCGTCTTGATAAAACAACACGAATTTTAATAATAAATTTTAATAATTTGCCAGTGCTGTTTTTTAGTTTCCTTCGCAGTGAAGCAGAAAACTTTGAAATCACCGTAGTGTGGTCAGTAGTGTATTGGTTTATTAGAAGAGAGGATGTAATATCAGATATCAGTGACCATTTTAAGTCGTTCCAGCTTTCTTAATGGGTTTTTTTTTTGGGTCGCAAGTGCATTCGAATAAGATATTTATTCGAATTATTGAGCCGGTTGACATTTGTACGATTTTACATCCAACATCGCGGTCTATTAGACGTAAATCCACGTAACAATCCCCAGGTCAGAAATCTCAAACGAAACGAAACATAACTTCACTAGTCCTCTGACAAAAATTCTGAGTGTGAATAAAATTGCCATAAAGATTCGCGAAAATCTGTCGTTCATTAAACTGTGAATCCCTCTGTCCATGGATAAAATGCATCCACACAACATGAGAAGTGTAAGAAGCAAAGTTGTAATCCTGCCTTATGAATTGTAATTTGACCAATTGTGTAAGTCGAGTAGGTATTTATAAAGTTAGCATGAAACACGTATCTTAGAAATATAAGATCCGCTGTTGCTAAATCATATACAGGATCTATGAACACATCGTCCTCGAAATTGAAGCCTTTGGCAACCTTTGTGGAGCAACCTATAAATGGTTTATTTAAGAAACGAACGAAATTTTTAAGAAAAACTCGAACATTGACCTGACTTTCTAGGTTAGCATCAAACCAATTGACCGCTGTATGTTCACTAGCCATCCTTTAAAAGAAGTGTGCAAACTATGCGAATTATTTTCTTTTCGTTTCGTTTTTTTTTTGTAGATGAAACTTCGGCAAGTAAAAAAGAGGAAAAGAAATAAAGTTAAACCATAAAAACCGAATATAAAATGTAATTGTGTGAAAAACCCAAAAAAAAAAAAAGAAAAAAATTGTAACAAACAAACAAACAAACAAACAAAATAAAGATGGACATTTGGTTATTTTGTCTTTTTTTTATATTTTTTCGTTTATTCTTGGGCCTACACAATCCTATAGACACACACACACACACACACACACACAATGTAAAAGGATAATAGTTTTTTTTTCCTCTTTTTTTTTAAATAAAATGCCACCCTCCACTTATAAAACAATGTCATAAAACGCAGAATTGAGTCACATGTTCAATGTATGTATGGATGTGTATATGTACGTCTATATGTATATATGGCGGCATATATAGTAAGTTTTTGGATAACATTTAAATAAAGCAACAACAAATACAACAACAATAAAGATACATTTGAACAGATAGAGCAAGCACAGCACACTAACAGCATATATTATTTGATATTGAAAATGCTCGGCTTTATGTGAATGAAACTACTTAAGAATATTTGTAAAGGGGGGGGGGGTTATAAAACATTTAAACTGAAATACAATTTACATGATAGACAGTTACATTTAACAATCATACACAGTTACATTTAACATTTCCACCATCCCCCTCTCCCCCCATTTGCCTGCCTTTTTACTTTTTCAGTTCTGTTTCGTTCTTTGCTTTTCTATTCTTTTTTTTTCTATTTTATTTCTTTTATATTCTTTTGTTTTTTATTTAGCTGTTGTGGTTTGCTAGTCATAAAGTAATAGAGAAAATAACAACAAAAAAAAAAAAAAAAGGAAGAAGAGATTTTATAAAACAAATAAAACAAGTATTTATGACAATCTATGTGGACTAAAAATGGAAAAAACATGGCTTAATTGACTGAAAGGAAATAAAATAAAATAAATGAAACCAAAGAAACGAAATAAAATATAGAAAAAGAACAGAGCAAACAAGCAAATAAAATTGATAAAAAAAAAGGGTTGAGAGAGAGTCTTAAGAGCTTGAGTCATTAAAATTACTCATAAGAAAATGTGGTTTTAATTATTTTCAACATAATGAAATGACATGAAAAATTAAAATTAAAATTAAATTTTAAAATAAAAAATTATCTTACAAAAATTAATTCTTAAATCAAAAAGAAAAAAATGACAACCTACTATAATCACAAACTATAATTGACTTACTTGGATGCATTAAACCCAAACACGTTGGCAGACATGTTGAGCTCATTAAAAGTATGAAAGTACATAAATAACGGCAAAGCAAAAATCTTCTTCAGAGGAATAAATGAAAGTATTTATGATTGCTTAACAATTGCTAGCCTATGTTACCTTCAGCTTCGTTGCTTGTTTTTTCCATACTCTATTTTATAATGCCAGGACATATCAAGCTAGGATCTGATATTAAAGCTGGATTCACCCATGGTTTCGGAACAAAAATTTTGTTTACATGGAGTTTGACGTTTCTCTTTTTGAGAGAGAGAGAGAGAGGAGGAGAGTAAATTTAGTTCGATACAATTTTAGCTTAAATTGGTTTAATTTTAATTTCTGTTCCGAAACAAATTGAACAGTTCTGTCAGATACTTCAATTTTATAAGCAAATTTGATAGAAAATTGATGAAATAGTAAAACTCATACGTCGTTTACAAATATATTTCATAGGGTAGCCTTGTTTTTCCAGAACATTTATTCGAAGTAAGTGAATCGTTTCAGAACGAACTCTCAAAAAACTAAAATTGTTTCAGAACAAACCATGGGTGAATCCAGCTTAACGAAAGGTCCCCCCTTTTGATGATTGCAATATACAATACATGACATAGTATACAACATACTGCCTTACGAAAATGGAAATGGTGTAACATCGTTTAACATTAAAATGTTAAACAAAAGTTACAAAAACAAAAACAACGGACTTGTTTGCTTGATTAACAAATAAACAAAAATATAGCAACGACATCACTATACACGGAAGAGGGATAAACAAGTAAACAACAAGCAACAACAATAAGAAGACGAAGACTGGAACCTTGGTCTACGAGAACATTCATCAGAATGTTTACTTCGCTATATAGAAGGCAAGGCAAAGCATGCGGAATAGAAGTAGAAGTTCTGTCAGTTTTGTGTAAAGACGCGTTGCATGCGAAGAAAGCAATTGTGGTTTGAAGATCTCCAGAACAATTGTGTAATAATTGTTGTTGTTTATCGGAAAGGACATAACCAGAAGAATAACGAATAAAGCAATTGTTGCTGGTATTGTAGTGAAAAGTGGCACACAAATTGCGCGAATAATAAAGAACGAGTGTTACGAAAGTGGAAATGGTGTAACAATACTTTGAATTTGGTTTTTTTCAAGCAATCGTAATATTCGCTCTGAGAGTAAACACAAAATGCAATACATGAATTTCATTCGTTCTTCACATGTCTGGTTAAAATAAAATAATAAGAATTGGCAACGAATGTTGCATACACACAACTTGTAATAAGATATTCAGACCGTTCTCTGAACTGAATATTCCTATTGGCTTTTGAACGCGCTGTACAGATAACCTGAACAGTTTACATCTTCAACAGAACTTCAATTAAGTAAACACTGATGGACCTAGATCATATGAGAATATCGAAGGTACAAGCCTTTCATAACAGTTAAATTTTAGATTATCCCTGGCAGAGAAAGATTCCTGTAGTAATAATGGCTATAAAGATTGTCCATTTATTAGCAGTATAGTAGTCATACGATCGCTAGAGAGTCTGTACATTACATGTAATATTGTCTAAGAATGTTGGATGCGGCTGTAGGCAATCTTCCTACACTTACATATATGCTGACAGAAAGCTGGTCTTTGATTGCATTCGCTTGGACTTTGAGAATACCACACAACGTTTTCTGCCTTAACTGTAATCATTGTTAAGGGAAAAAAATATAGAAAATCTTCTCTGCCACTGTCTAATACTTGGGAATCTGGGATCCAGCGACGAATTGTATAGAACCTACAACTTTATAAAACTAACGGTATGACGACGGTATTGTCTTCGTGTAAGTTAAGCTATATTTTGCGTTTTCATTACTGAAAAACCAAATCTTCTAAATGTAATCTCTTCCGATTGTGGTACTTAAATAATCGAATGTTATACGACATCTTAACGTCTTAGATTTAGAAATATCAATGCCGTTGCTCAATTTTATAGAGGACCACATCTACTCCTACGCTCTTTTTGTTAGTCATCAAGTGCTAAGCACTGTTTGTCTGTAAATGTTCACCAGCTTATATAAATTAAAAGCTTTAAAAAGTAACGTTGGCTGCGAAAAAGTTTTAATTCTTTTCAAGCTAATCCAACGATTAAGTACTGACAGTTTAATTTCCACTTCATTGTTTTATTGAAAACTTAAGTACGGATAATCCAAACTTTCTGATTTTATCGTGAACTCAGAATTTGGGTCTGTTGAACGGTGTTAAGACTAATTAGGAAACTCAACTTTGACATTAGCATTCAACCTCACGCAGTACTTAACATCGGCTGACCAATCATAATGCCGTGGATATTGTAATTGAATGCTAAAACATAGACTTTTAATGTTGATTTTTCAAAAATAATTTCCTTAAGTGGCCACAGTCTAGTAGGTAATGGTTCATACTCCAGGTCAGACATCTCGAAGGATACAGAATATGAAAAAATATTCCTTTAGAAATTTTCTCTCAGTAGATTTCTGGCATAGACTGTGAGAGTAAATAATATTTCGATCAAAAATGTCTCAAACATCTGTCGCTCGGAGTCGACTTTAAACTCAAAAATTTAAGAAAAATTAACACACTGAACATAATTGGTATAAGAAGCTAGGTCGTAATCCTTGACTGAATTGTTGTATTAGCCAATTATATATGTACGTATACATGTAATAATACTTGGTGGTTAACTCCAAGCAAAATTTTTGCATGTAGGGCTGAGCATACATAATTGGTTATTACAACCCTTCAGTCAGAAATGCAACCCAGCTTCTGGAGCCGAAACAATCCAATAATTGAAGAAAATTGATTGTTTGGGACACATTATGGTCTTAAAATAATATTGGGACTTATTTTTTTTTTATAATGCCATTGGAGAGCTGTTGTCGTCAATTCAAAACGTTAGGCCGTTTTATAATCGACTTGTTTTTGGCCTACAATTGTAGGTTATTAACTGGACTCCAAGAGGTTTCAACAAATCGGTATCACGAGACATACAACCACATTAATTATTGCTTTTAACCATGTGAAGTTACTATAAAGGAAGGGATAGCGGCAGTTACATACATACGTACATAATTGGTTATTACAACTCTTCAGTCAGGATTGCGGCCTAGCTTCTCAACACTACTTGTGTTGTGTGCGTTAAGTTTATACATGAATGGCGGGACCTACAGTTTAAAGTCCACTCCGAACGACAGATATTTGAGAAACTTCTCATGGCAATTTTATTTACTCTCAGGGTTTTTGCCAGAAATCTGCTGAGAGAAAGTCGCCGAAGAAATATTTTTTTCATCTTTCGTTTTTGATGTCTGACCGGGGATTTGAATCGTGGTCTTACGTCTAATAAGCCAACACACTACCTACTAGACTACGGGTGACTACAATTAAAGTCATAAAATTTTGTTGTGATAATTTCTTTTAGATTGAAGCATTTGTAAATCAATATTAACCACTTTATTTACTTTTTAATTTCTTATTTTTATAATCCCTACAACATTTAGTTTCTAAACTACATTGAATAAGATTTTTATGAAATTTCCATTAAGCAGTTTACATAGATAAATCTTAAGTGCTATTGATGTAGGTTGAAATACATACAATATTTCTTATGTAATAATGTTTAAAATTCATAACAGTACTTAATATACAATCGTATGCAATGTAAGACATTTTTTATTTTCGTTTTTTTTTTGCTCTTCTTTTCAGATCAACCCACAGCACATTTGAAAATGGGTTCAAATCTTAATCCAGATGATATTAAAGAGGGAGATGATGTCTATTTCGAATGCGTTATACAGTCGAATCCAAAACCCTACAAAATGTCATGGTTTCATAACGTAAGTAAAGTTCTTAAGTAGTGTTTACCAAACAAACACAATTAAAAGAAAAAAAAAAAGAAAGTGCTCTGAACAGCAATATTTGAAACACAGACATCAGATTGTAAAGCAAACAAACTGAGAAGGAAAAAAGACCAGCAAATAATTAAAAATCCTTAAGAAATGGCAACAAAATAAACAGGAAAAAAAAACAGAGAATACGAAACATTTTAACATCTTAAGGATCATTAAACAATTTTTACTTTGTCTTGCTTTTTTTCCTTTTTTTCTTCTTCTTCTAATTCTGTTTAGTTTTACTTTACTTTACTTTTACTTTACTTTACTTTACATTGAAAGTGTATATTTTGTACATTCCTTTTTTAAGTATTTGTTTTTGTTTTTGTTTTTGTTTTACTTATTTTTTCTTGTTGTAAACTTAATGTAATTGTAAATAAGTGTTAAGTTTATCCAACCAGCACACTGTGGTGAGGGAGGGGCCGGGGTATAACCAATTTGCCTTATTGTACACAAGAGGGTGAAATGTATCTTCACATATACAATACTTAAGTGAGAAAAAAAAATGTGAAAAACTTTTACTAATTCCTTGTTACGTATTTGTAACACTGCACAGTGGTCATATGTGATCAAAAACGGGGGGTTTTTTTTTGTAAATTAATGTCAACAAAATTTTCCTTAGAGAAATATTTCCTTTTCTTTATTTTCTTTCAATAGAAATAGATGTGCTTTGGATTTCTATACCACATTACCCAGTGTGCAACCATATAATACGTAGGATTATACAATAATTCTTTCATACATTCAGTCTTTTGTTTCTGCTTCTGTTTTTGTTTCTATTTTTTTGTCTTTCTTTTTCTGTTTTTCATTTAACCAAATTGCACGTGTGCAATTAGGAAATGTTCTTCAATTTTTTCTTTCCTTTTTTTTTTGCTTTTTTTTGTTTCCTTTTTTTTGTTTTTGTTAGTTCATATAACATATAAGCATTTACAAATTACTTTACGACATAAAAGCTAAAGTAAGAATCCTTAAAAGATTGATGGTAAAAGCATCGATGCAATTTGCTGAGGCGGAAGCACAGGCAACAGCGAATGAATGAAAGAACCCAAAAAAAAAAAAAAAAAAAAATGTTGAAAACTAACGTGAAAGGAACCAAACTCTATTTGACAGTTTATCTTACTTTAGTTGCACTTAACACACACGAGAAATCAACCAAAAAAAAAAAAAAGTTGAATTACTTACAGTAGTCGTTCGATAAGTGCAGAATAACGACAAAAGAGAGTGCTAGGAGAATACAAATGTGTCAATGTGTCGACAATGGTTGTGCATCAATTAGGCTAACTGCTTATTAAATACTTTAAATGTATGGATTTACCAGTTACCATATGGCCCTTGTACTTTAGACATTCTTCCATAATACAGTGAAAACTAGAATCAATTGGTCCTAGACTAGAATCGTCGCAGTCCAGTAGGTAGTGTGTTGGCTTATTATTATTATTCCTTTCGGCAGATTTTTGGCAAAATCTTTGCGAATAAATAAAATTGCCATGAAAAACTAGACAAAAATTTGTTGTTCGGAGACGAATGGGAAATTAACAAACTAACAGTATAATTGATGTGAGCAACTAGGTTGTAATCGTAACTGAAGGGTTGTAATGATCAATTACGTATGTATGTTTGTATGTCTATAAGCAATTACAGATTACAGTTACTTAAGTTATTCAAATCCTTCTTCACGTTACTTGAACTTCTAAGGCAAATTTCTGTTTCATTTCTTAAATTGAATCTCCCAGTTGAATATTAGACTCAATAGCGTGGCCAAATTGCATCGCCCAATCAGTGGCAGATTATTTGTATTGGTATTGCCATTCCATCAATATTCTTAAGTTCTTAGCTTCGAGATGTACAATTGCTGTGCTCAAGCCGATAGAAGCTACCGTGTTAACAAAATCAATTACAATGTGCTACTAGACTGCCCCGTGACCCATAAGGATACTCCTTTCCATTTTCAATGACATCACGCTGCTATTATATTGAATATTACCCCAAAGTTTACATTTGTTAACACGCAACGGCGTGTGTTCACTGAATAGGTTTTGGTGCAATTGACAACTGATTCGAGTTTTTATCGGACATCTCATCATATTCAGCGATGAAATTCATTTCTGAATAAATCGTTACGTGATAAAATTTTTTGAAGTCGCCGTAGTCTAGTAGGTAGTGTGTTGGCTTATTAGAAGAAATGCCAGGGTTCGAATCCTAGGTCAGGCATCAAAAACGAAATATGAAAAAATATTTCTTAGGCGACTTCCTCTCAGCAGATTACTGGTAAAAGCTCTGAGAGTAAATAAAATTGCCATGAAAAATTTCTCAAAAATCTATTGTTCGGAGTCGACTCTGTAGGTCCAGCCACTCATGTATAAAATTAACACACACAACATAAGTGGTGTGAGAAGCAGTGCCGTAATGTTGACCGAAGGGTTGTAATGGCCAATTATGTATGAATGTATGAAAAAATGTTCAAATTTGGACAATACTTAGCTATATGAGTTCTAAAAGCATCAAATGGATATCAAAATGCCACTGTTTTGTTGTAGATTCTGGTCTGGCGGTGACATCGATATTGAACATGGTATTGCAGTCAAATAGGAGCACTATATGCCGATGATTACCAATTTCTTTTGATGTGAATTGGATGATCTAGATATCAAGTGTGTGATTTGAACAGAACGGCGCTATGTGCCACACGGGTCATGTCACGTTGGATATTTTACACGCAAGATTTGAGGAAATGGTCATCTCACTGAAGGCAATGTAAATTGACCATTGAGACGTCAAGACGGCGCTATTTGTTACACAGTTTATGCTACATTGAATATTTTACACGAGTGATTTGAAGAAAGGCTCATCTCATGAGGGTGATGTAAACTGGCCATCGTATTTTGTATGATTGACAAGGTTAGACTTTTTCTTAAACTAAAGGTGTATGCGAATAAAAGGTTCTTAAAGCTAAGATCCATCTATGCCATCAAACAACAAATCGGTTATAAAAATCGGCTTATATTTCCTGAGACTTGTCTAGGATTGGATGTGCGAATAATTTTACTAGTGGTAGTAAATTTACAAGGAGCAGCACCACACTAGTATTGTTCCAAAATATCAAAACTATTTAATCGCTAGTACTATCGCTGCCGATTATCTGGAAAAGTTAGGTTAGGTTAGGTCAGAGTGGTAGCCTTGATGCCAAAAGCTGACTTGAGCATGCATAGCAGCCCGTTGTGACGCCATAGGTGAACGCAGTCTCTGTACTGACCAAGTTATCTAAAGTCGGGAAAGAAATCTGGAAAAGTGATGTTCCACACGCTCTTTGAATCAGTCAATAGAATTATTTTTTTTTTGTCGCTGCAAAATGAAATGCCTAACCAAAGCTTTCAATTATGTTTTCTCTTAAGCCACCTAACTCTTACTTCAATATTCTGCTGTCAGTTTCATTATCCTTTATTTGCGAAGGCTTTAAATTGTTTCTGTTCTGCTATATTTTTTAGAATGAAAAGAAAACGTTGATTATTTTCTTAAAGCTCTTTCTGTCTATCCGTCAATTCTAGTTCTTCTTCTTCTTTGCCAATTTCAAAATGAACAATACAATGATGAGAATACAATATTCCATGTTGCCTACGATTGTGTTTGAGTTTGTGTTTGTTTCTTATTATTGGAATTGCCAAATGTTCCGTCAGTTTACCTGTCAGCAGGTGTTTCAAGAGTGATGCAGTAATCCGTTATTTAACACAAATGTCTTTGGTATAATTTGCGTTATAATTCTGTTACACAAATCCATATAAACACATAGACAATGTAACGTTATTGTTTTTACTCCTTTTTAGGTTTTCTATTCTCAAAGCGAACTTCTTGTCCTGCAATTTAGTTTTTTCCTTTCCTTTTTTTTTTTTTTTTTTTTTTTTGCAAAAGAGGAAAAGAGGAAAAGAGAAGAAAGACAATGAGAGTTTTTGCAACATTAGGTGTAAATGTTCTATGTGTGTGTGTGTGTGTGTGTGGGTGTTGGAGTATGTGTAAAGCATAATACAATGTATCCATAAGAGAAAAAAAGGTTGCCAATGATTTTGTTTACAATTTTCTTCTCTATTCTCTTAATTTTCCAAGATAGAAAAAAAAAGGAAAAAAAACACAACACCTGACAAGGACAAATAGACATTGTTGCTGTTTTACTGGAAAATTATTATCATTTTTTTTTCTTATTACTTTCACGTCATTTCTTAAATTTTTTTTTTTTTTTTGTTTTGAATTATGTATGTATGTACAGCTAACAACTACATGCACATATTTCATTTTTACACCTTTTTCTTATCTAAAAAAACAAATATACGAATACACACACACACAGGCTTGCTAACACAATGCATAGAAACAATGTACACTCACTCACAGAGCATGAAAATGCTTTTTTCATAAAAATATGAAATAACAAGAAAAACTCTCACACACACACACACACACATACGCAGAAAATTGTGTTTCCTGTTATTGCTCTGTAAGAATTATAGTTGAACATGCATTGGAGTTAAAGAAAATATGAAATAAAAACTGGTAAAAACAATTACTTGACGTTGACACATTGTAGTCTGACAGTGTCAACAAGGTCATTATTGTTAGCACCCTTATCATCATCATTATTATCAACATCGTCATAAACTATATCGTCATCATACTGTAAATAGAGTCTGTCAAGTTTGATTGCTTTTCCAATCACAAATTTTCAATAACTTTTTAAGAAAATTTCTCTTTGAGGTACCATTTTGTCAGTAATCGGCTTGAATGAGGTTAAATCGAAATCAGTATGTGGCTGCCTTTGGAAGCTTTGTCAAGAAATACGAAAAAATATTGTCTTGTTGGAATACGAGGCAAGAAGCTTGCAGAAATCGTCCCACAGATATTTGTAAAGGTATACTTAAGCGAAAAGGAAGAAAAAGAAACAATCACAAATTTTATTGGGAAAAAGCAATAAGTTGAGATGTGTCCTTCTAGACCCAAAGTACAATGATACATAATGAGCTTTCATATTAAAAATCATGGCTAACATAATGAGTACAGAACTCAATGTGTTTTCAAGAGATGTACTGAGGCAATGCAACTTTTCAGTCCGCAAGATCACAATTTCACCAAAGGTCTTGGGATAATAGTGTTGCGTATCGTTTAATACTTTGAGAAGGACTTTTACCATAGGCGTTTATGTAGATAAAAGTACAATAAAAAGTTGTTATTACTTGAATAAAATTGACGACTTCGTAGTTGGAAGAAAAGGGAACTCTTTGATCACTAAACAAATTGGGATTACACGATTCGCACCATCTTATAAAACGGGATTGAGAATAAATTCAATTAAAATAAAAACAATGAGATTAAATGCAGTGGTCACCAACCAATTTTCCTTTGCGTGGATCTTTTTAAATATTTAAGAACTTTAATTTACCTCAGCACTGTCATTTCGAAAGCAAGTGGTTATTTCTCTACTGATATCCAGTCAAGTTTCAAAAAGGTTGAGAAGGATAGTGAGGTTTACAGTTGCTGCACAAAAGACTACGCACATACTATTTAAAATTCCCTAGTGGGGATCATATGTTATTGATGGCTAACGCACTGCTTTTAAACTGCTTCATAAAAAAATGCAATGCTTCGAAAGCGCTCTTCATATGCTGATACATTTATTATCAAATGACAAACCTTACTAAGCACTAAACTTCTGCATTGCCACATGTGACGAATTTTTCTTACACTGTGTATGTTAGACTGTGTATCTTATACTGGGTATCTTACACTGTGTATCTTACATTGTGTATCTTACTCTGCGTATCTTCCGCTGTCCATCTTACACTGTGTATCTTACACTATGTATCTTACATTGTGTATTTTACACCGTGTATCTTACACTGTGTATCTGTATTTTACACTGTGTATCTTATACTATGTATCTTACACTATGTATCTTACACTATGTATCTTACACTGTGTATCTTACACTGTGTATTTTACACTGTGTATCTTACACTATGTATCTTACACTGTGTATCCTACACTATGTATTTTACACAGTGTATCTTACACTGTGTATTTTACACTGTGTATCTTATACTGTGTATCTTAGACTGTGTATTTTACACTGTGTATCTTACACTGTGTATTTTACACTGTGTCTTACTCCGGGTATCTTACGCTGTGTTTCTTACACTGTGTATCTAACACTGTGTGTCTTACACTGTCCATCTGACGCTGTCTATTTTACACTGTCGATTTTACACTGTGTATATTGCACTGTGTATCTTACAGTGTCTATTTTACACTGTGTATTTTACACTATGTATCTTACATTGTGTATCTTACACTATGTATCTTACACTGTGTATTTTACACTGTGTGTCTTATACTATGTATCTTACACAGTGTATCCTACACTATGTATTTTACACTGTGTGTCTTATACTATGTATGTTATACTCTGTATCTCACACTACGTATCTTACACAGTATATCTTACAAATAAATAACGAGACGTTACAAGAAAAATATGTAAAGAATTAGAAATTGAAATGTGGGTTCTATTTAAAGAACTGAACTCGAACTTAAAAGATGCTGTGAGGTGTAAAATATATATAAAAATTGTGTATGTATGTATGCGATGGATTTTGATTTCATTTCATACACATTTATGCGTGTACATATTGTATTTTCCCCTGTCATAGTTCTGTAAGAATGTTTATTTACGTTAATCCCTATTGCATTTGTTGCTATTTTTACAGTTTCATTTCTAGTTTAATTTTACTTATCTTGTGTGTGTTATTATTACCGTAGCAATATTAGAAAAAGGTTTTAAAAGTGTTATGATATAATCATTCGGCGTTCTTTTTTTTCATTTTTTTTTATATAAAATGTAACAATAATGATATCTCAGTGCAATGTATGTAATTTGTATGTATGTATGTATAGTATGATTGGTATGTATGGTATAAATTCATTTTATGTTTTTATTACAATTCTTTCTAGGGCAAAGAATTACATCACAATATATCAGCTGGTATTATACTTTCGGATCAATCACTTGTCCTACAAAGTGTTTTACGTGCATCTGCCGGTGATTACACTTGTCTGGCTGTAAATTCTGAAGGCAAAGGCACTAGTAATCCGGTGACATTACGTATACGCTGTAAGTACAGATTTATTACAATCATATACAAACATATTTTCTTCTTTTTTTTTATTATATTTTTCCAATTTCTGTTTTTTGTTCTCCTTTCAAATTACTTGTAAATGCAGATTTACTGCTGTCTTTTAGATGTTAGAATATGGGACATGGTAAATGAGAACATTTGTATTTTTGCAAAATAATTTCAAAGTATTAGAGAACGTCAGCACATATCAGATAAGAGATATTTCTTATGGTATTAGTTTGCAAATGTACAATAGACGAGATAAGCCAGTAATTAACAAAATAATCAGAAAAAAAAAATATTGTTTAACATTTTGAAATTTCTGTGTGAAATTGTTGTTGAATTTTAACAAAGTTAAGTAACATTAATGAGAACAACAACAACAAAAATTGTAATTAAGCGAATATGTAACTTTAGACTGTGCGATATTATTTTGCAATTTTTATTGTCATTTTTTATTGAAGATGCATTAACAATTTTAGTTTAAATGTCATAAATAACTACACTGGCTAACACTGGATAAAATATTATGGAAGCAAGGGCATTGGCTCTTCGTATCAGGACCTTAGTTTTTCTTCTTTTCCCAAGCGGATATGACTAGCAAACCAGGAGATGATCCATACTCATGTAATGTATTTTGTTCGAATATAGGAAGCATAGTTTACAGGAAAAAGAAAGAGGGTGTGCCATGAGACTTTTTTTAATGGCCAGTGTATACACCTTCTTTCCTTTTTCCTTGAAATTTGCTCACTTTCTTTTTTCTATTGTAAGTGATCACATATAAACACAAAGACCCTGAGCCTCTGGTCTGGTCTGGCATCGAACCCACGGCGTCGGCACTTGAAATTTAGAAATTTCTTCATTAAATTTCATAAGAATACTATTTTTTCGATTAGGGACATATTCAAGAATTTCCTTGAGCGAAAATAAATATGAAATGCTATCTTCCAAACGCGTGTTAAGTTGTTATAAATAGTTTCGTGTTGCGTAGGATAATAGCAATCAGACAATCACAAGCACCCAGACTCTCTAGTGGATATCAAAACCACAGCCTTGGCACTTGAAGTTTAGCACACTACCAACTAGGCCATCTAGGCACCCAATTAGTGTTAAATTCTTTGAATACTATCAAGTATAACTAGCAATGTTCCCTTTAACCATAGGCGTGTTTAGATCTTTATCGATGTTAAAAGTGAACCCTCAGTTATATTCTAAAACATCAGACTTGAATATCGCATTTCACAAAAGCAGTTTTCAGTGCAATTTTCATTGTGCTTCATGGTTTTGGAAATGACCTTGTATCATTAGTGAATGTGACAACTGAAATTTACATTAAATTGTACGCTTAACATACTTAACAAACTTCGCAGGCATTTGATGGTGAATTTTATCTCAGTTTAAAAATCAAATCTACAAGTAATACTTCATCGAACGCCTTCCTAAAAGTCTTTCTTACAATACCTGCCTATATATTCATTCGAAGATGCGGTTCTTGCTTCTCCAGTCCAAGCCAATGATTCAAAATATTTTAGTGTTCACTCCATATTGGAATCTGCTTAGTAATGAAAGCATTTTTGAATAGTTTGGAGTTATTCTTGTAATAACCTCTTCAAATTCATTATGTATTGGCAATCTCTTACTACACAAATTTCTATCTTCCTTGACAAACGACAATCAGGTATCTTTTGATCTAAATTGACTGACATTCAAATCTTTTGTCGACTGCTCTTCCAGGTCACAGTAAATTCTAGCTGACAAATTTTTTAAGAGCTGAGAAACTCCTACCAATTCACTTATGTGCACAACTTCCCTTTGTTAAACGCCACCCGGTAGAAATATTCATTATCCTGCCCTGAGGGCAGAGGCAGACATAGCTTACTTACTTATTTCAGTCAGGATTACAGTCTAACTTCTCACGCCACTCACGTTGGTAATTTTATGGAAATTAAATATTTTAAAACGATTCCGAACGCCAGATTTTCAAGCAGGTTTTTTTTTTGCCGCAACTTTATTTATGCTCCGAGTTTTTGCCAGAAGGATTGCAGAAAGACATGTTTTTTCATATTTCGTTTCATTCGAGATATTTCGTTTCTGCGCAGGGGATTGAAGCACGGCCTCACGTCTAACAAATAAATGCTCTACCTACCAGACTGCAGCGACTTTAGGTTTTGCTTACCTGCTAATAACTTCTTCTACTGTTGTGGAATGAAAGGATTTGCCAATGAATGCACTTGGCTCTGTACAATATTCTGTTGTTTGGTCCATCATTTTCTTTTTGAGCTCAATATTGGATTTTTAAAACTTCAGACTGGTTTTGATTTTATAAGTCATGCTTTAGGGCGCGGCAATGATGAGGAATGTCGGAACTTATCAGTCGTTTTAATGCCACAAGTGAACTTCAATTTTAGCAAAGATGACACTTCGTACTATCATATTCTTCTGGTTTATCGTAAATTTGTCACTCATACATACACATACATACATACATACATACATACATACATACATACATACATACATACATACATACATACATACATACATATATATATACATACACATGTAATTGGTCATAACAATTCTTGAGTCAAGATTATAACCTAACTTCTCATATCACTAATGTTGTGCGTGCTAAATTTACACAAGAGTGGCATACAATTTAAAGCCGACTCTAGACGGAAGATTTTTGAGAAGATTTTCATGCCAATTTTATTTTAAAATCAGAATTTGTGTCAGAAATCTGCTGAGAAGAAATATTTTTTTCGTATTTCGTTTTTTCGTACTTCTCATAAGCCAACACACTATTTAATACGGCTACGGGCACTTCATATTTCATTAGGGTCCGTTGTATTCTTCTTCTTTTTATTAAGTCGCTGGTTTTGTTAGATGAAGTTTAGAAGATTTAATTCGCTACTTCTGTAAAGCTGAATTCACCCATGGCCGAAAAAATTTTAGTTTTTTGAGAGTTTGTTGTGACACGATTCACCCACTTCGAACAATTGTTCGGAACAACAAGGCTACCATATGAAATATGTTTGTAAACGATGTATTTGTTTTACTATTTTATCTATTTGATATCAAATTTGCTTATAAAATTGAAGTACTTGGCAGCACTGTTCAATTTGTTTCGGAACAGAAATTAAAATTAAACCAATTCAAGCTGAAATTGTTCCCAACAAAATTTACTCTCTTCCTGTCTCTCTCTCTCTCTCTCTCTATCTCTCTTGAAAAGAGAAACATCAAACTCCATACAAAAAAATTTTTGTTTCGAAACCATGGGTGAATCCAGCTTAAGAGAAGCGATTTCATAAAAAATCACTTGTTTTACTGAAACTGGGTACAAAATTTGAAAATGTCGCATGACAAAAATATTTTGAAAGTATTTCAAAAAAAAAAATTTCAACTTAATCTCACAATTGTTATAGAATATCTATAAAGTTTTCCAACATTTTGTATCGCATTGAAAAGTACGATTATAGTTCATGTTAAATAAATGGCAACTTCAATTTATAAATTTTTTTTTCTTTTTTTTTGTTCATTTTTATTACCCATTTCCCTTTATTTAACCATTTAATCATCATTAACCTCAAAGCATTTTTAAGACTATTTTCTCATGTGTATTGTCCACTTTTTTCCCTTTTGCAATATATTTCTTGCAACATGTTTTCAACAATGGCAGCAAATGTTAAAGAAATATCATCGTTTTCCTAGGAAACACTTAAACAACCGGTTAATCAACTTGACGAGAGAGAGACTTTGTTCAAAAAATTTTCTTGTTCTTTCTCTCCTCTCTCTTTTTTTTTTTTTGTTTGTCTTGCCAAAGGATTCTACGCATGTATGTATATGTAAGTGTATATATGTTTGTGTGTTTGTAGAGTTGTATGATACATTGTAGTTTACAATAAGTATCAAAGAAGAATGTCGTCTCAAAGGTAACGTTGTATACTCTATGATTAGATTTTTCACTTAACTTGACTATAAAAGTTAGAGTTCATTTAACTGTTAAACAAGCTAAACTAATCATGAGTCATATAGTATGTATGTATGTATTTATATATGTTTCTGTGTATGTGTGAGTATTGTTGGTATTTTTATGGACATGCATACGGTAGCAGATAAGAAGCCGTCAGCCTTTTGTATTAAAAGAATTTCTAACTGGCATTTCAACTTTATTTAATGTCTGAGGACAACAACAACAACAACAACAACAGCAAAAACAAAATTCATTCTAGAATTTAACAATAATTATTGTATTTTTTGCTCCGCTTGCTCATTTAAGTTCAATTTTAAGCTTACGCTGGCACATGTGTTATTTTGAAATTGAAATGTGTTTGTAATTAATTTTCATTCACATTCTCATTTTCATTTTATCTTTAGTCTTGCTTCAGCCAAGAATATTTTTCTATTTTTTTTTTTTTTTTTGGTTTTTCGCTGATTATAACAATTATACAATTGTGAACTCTAAGACATGAACAATTGTTCTGCCAAAAATATTGAACACATATGTAGATACTTAGGATTTGCACGGGCGTATCGTTGTTAGAATTCCAATGGGTGGTGGAAATTATAACAAGAGTTATAGTCGTTATAATCTGACTACTTGCTTAGCCTACAGTCCTAATCATATCTTTTGAATCGCTTTCAATTATCGCCATAGTTTTACTATCATCTTCACAAAAATGTGTCTTGAAAACTTTTCAAGACCAAACCGTACATAAAGTTCTTAATACATACGCCATCTGACATTTCTGTTTCTAAATGATCATGGCAGCTACCGCAGTCTAGTTTAAGCCACTGGCTTCTAAGTCAACACTCTATCTTCATTCTTAATTTAAGAGAGGTATTGCCATATAACGTAAAAACCAATCGTCAATACCGCCCTAAAGCTATAATGTTCTTGAAGTGCTCAAACTAATTAGAAATTGTAATGGATCTGCATAGGCTTTCAGGAGCTTTTATTTATAAACAATACGGTCAATAACCTCTCATACAGACTACCTAACCAGGCCATCATATTTCCAGCGGAGATTTTTACTATTGAACAAGCTGCACGCAGGATTCGAACTTGGGCATATGTGTGGACATTCAAGCAGCAATCAAATCATTGAGATCTTGTCTCATCAAATCAAATGGCATCAGAAGTTGCATTGACTCTCTACACCGTATAGGTAGACACAATGCCCACTGCAACTGTGTTTCGGGCCAGTATGACATAGAGGGAAACGAAAAAGCAGACTGACGAACTGGCATATGTGTACGAAGGAGACAATAGAGGACACCCCAGAAGAATACTTTTTTAAATTGAAAAAAGCAGCATGGAATTCAAAAACCATGGGTGATGCAACATACACAGCTGTTTCCATTAGTATACAGCGGGACAAATAGGGAACTACTTGAGTTCTACAAGAACAGTTTGCATCTAATAGGAATTCTAACAGGAATTCTGCGCGGTTGGCAGTTTTGTTGTCACGCTTGGTCTGTCCCACTAGGACTACAGCAGAAGCTGACATGATATGGGGAAGACGGTATCAGTACAACACATTTTATGCGACTGCTCTGCAGTTCAGAACAGATCTCATTGATTTTTGTGTGGCAAAATGTTTGAAGATCTAAGCATGGTGGCATAACTTGCTATGGCGTAAATACACTACTAAAAAATCAGGACACTGCCACTAGGTGCCACAATGGATTATACCGGCCATCAAGTAAACCTTCCCTTTAACGGCAAGCTACCAGCTAACCTAACCTAACCTAAAGTCTAAATGAATAACATCAAGTTTTATCACATAAACTCTCGCATGCAAGGGCCACATCTAAAGTTTCTGCTCAAAAAAAATTTAATTTTTATTAAATATTAAATATGAGGCAATAGCAACGCGATTGCCAGTTTAATGATCGCGTTTTCCATTCACAAATTTCTGGAAAAATTTATTTTCAAATAAAACGGGCAGAACTAAGCGTGGAAGCGTTTGGTGTCTAATATTTTTTTTTTTTTAGTAAAGAATTTCATATTTCCTACCCCCACGGTCCACGCCTGCCTGTGTACACTTTCGGTTCTTTTATTTTCTTTTTCTGTTTTGCTTGCTTTCTTCCTTCCTAATTATAGATTTTGTTCGAAAGGATTCTAATTAGTAAAGTTTGTAAAAATAAATTGAAAAAAAAGGAAAAAACGAAAAACTGGTTCATGTTTAGACGAAAAGAACACAAGTTTATGAAAATTTTTGCTGACTATAGTATTGACTAAGAACATGAGCTTAAAAACGGAAATAAAAGTAAAAGAAAGAAAAAGAAGATGAAATAAAAAACAAACTTGAGTTGCATTTGGCCAAAGAAAAACAAAAATATTTTCCAAAAAGAATTCGATGAGTGAGATAATTGTACATGTTTTCGAAGAGTGTTAAATTAAAAAGAATCTCAAACTTATTTTGAATTTAAACGTATAAGATATACGAGAGTAGATATTGCGAGGGGGTGTATAAAACACAGAAAAAATTTTTGTTTGCAGAAAACCTGTTCAGTTCTTTACGATCTGAACTCTGAATTTATAAAGTTTATATAGAGATTGAGATTTTTAAGGCTTTAAATAACTCACATCTTCAATGGCTTAATTTCCAATCTCATAGTCACATGCTAGAGTTTGGGATTCACATGCTATGGAGACTCTAATTCAAATGATAGAATCGAAACAGAAACCAAAATTAATGTAAACCAGATAAAGGTAATGTAAGCAAACGTAAAATCTGGCTTGCAGTCTTCTAAACACAGTATGAAAATCATCATTAACCTTTAAGCACGTTGAAGTTATCAGGTTTAAATCGAGTGAAAGTCTCTACTTCTTCACGTGTAGTACGCAATTGTTAAATATTCCAAGTTTACAGCAACAAAAACTGTCGTCACATGATATTAAGGTTAGATTAAGTTAAGTCAGCTTAGCTTAGGTTAGGTTACGTTAGGTTAGTTGACGGAATTCCGCGAAGGAAGAGGTCGTACCCCTTAGATCAGAATTTTAGCACATTCATACTACCTAGCGGTCAACCAATCCCTTAAGAAAATGATCCTGTGTCCAAAATAAATCTAGCTATTGCAGTAATTTTTATATTAGAGAGTTGGGTTAACGATGTCAAAATATTAAAGGCCAGAAACCTCCTTTTTTTATAACAAGAGCAGAGGCCTACGAATGAAGTGAAAGTCATACTCTTCTTCTCTTCCTCCTCCTCAGACTTACAGCTTCTGAAAAACAACAATGGTCCGTAAGGGTCGCCAAAGTGCGATGGAAGGCCATACTGTTAGTCCTCTTCGTGTTCATATGTATCAAGCATGTATGACTCCGTATGACTCCAGGTAAAACGAGCTGACAATATCCAAATTAATTGAGGCAATGGAAATACCTAAGGCCATGTCTAAGGACATGTCGCCAGCTCATTAGCAATGTTATTTCCAACGATACCGAAACTTATAAACGAGTTTTCTGTGAATGAACCGAAATTTCTCTGAGCAGTTCTTATCATTAATGGACAAGGAGGTACGTTAGGACCACATTCGCTTGGAACATAAATTGCAGTTTGACTATTCGAGTAAATCCAGGGATATTCAGGGAAAATATTGCCACTCTTTTAAAATTGCTTGCCCCGCATTACCATGACCTCTGCTTGGAACACATTGCTGTGAACAATGCAATTTCTAACGATACCGAACCTTATAAAAGAGTTTTCTTTGAATGAACTGAAATTCCTCTGAGAAATTCTTAGCATTCATGGACAAGGATAGACGTTAGGACTACATTCGTTTGGAACATAAATTGCAGTTTAGCTATTCGAGTAAATTCATGTATTTTCAGGGAAAATCCTGCCACTTTTTCAAAATTGCCTGCACAGCTTTTAAAATTACCATGACTTCTGTGCTTGAAAAAAGATGCTGTGTTCAGATAGCCTACAAAAAGTTTAATATGAGGACTCTTACTGAAGATACCACAGACCATCCTGTCACTTATCTTTGAGACATTAGTGTCAACGTCAAGGGGCCCATTGGTAAACTTAAGCAGCATTCAATTCTATATTCTTAATTACAAAATGAAAATTTTCTCAATTTAAATTTTACAATTTACCTTCTAACCAATTTGTAAGTGAGAACCTAATCATCCTTAAAATTTTCTTTCCCTTTTTTTTACCGAAAAAAAAAAATTCTGCTTCCCAAAATGAAGTTAATGTCAACAGAAATCTTGTCATGATAATATTTTTCTTTTTAATTGTATTTAAAATGATTTACCACTTGACATTGTATTTTTAAAAAATAATTCTTTGGAAATTTCTTTCACCAGAATTGAGGCTTTTATAATCACAAATTCTGTTATTCATTAAAAAATTCTTAGAAATTTTAATAGAAAAACACACAAAAATTTGTTAATAACACTAATTGAAAAAGTCTTTTTTCTTTTCATTTATTTGTATTACATTTGTATATGTATGTATGTATATAGGTATGTAGGTATTACGTAGAAAAATATTTTCATATTTCAAAAGAATTAATTTAACATCTACATTCATTCCAACCATCGTTATAATCCTTGGAGTTGTTGCTGTTTTTCTTATGTCCTGTATACGTTTACGTAATAAGCATAAGGATCAAAATTATTTCTTCCTCTTTTTAAAAAAACTCTATTTTCTTTTATAATTAATTTACATTCAGAAAGTTGCTCAAAGTCCACTTGTAAAAGAGATTATTTTGCTAAAAGTCAACTGCTTTGTTACCCAAGGAGATAATTTCAATGTAAGAAATTGTTAAATTGCGTTTGTAGGATTTTTATTGTCTTGCACTGTATAATAAACTGACCTCCAATCTTACAAATTGTTGCTGGTATGAGTGAAATATAACTTCGTTCAATGCCTGATATGACTTTCCATTATTTTCATGATCTTGGCGCATAAATCAGACTGAATTTTACCAATGCCATGGATTATGTTGGTTTTGAGGACTGCTGTGATTGGTGTCTTATTTGCATAAGTCTGCTACTAAAGCAAGTCGAGGTCTAACTTGGTTAAATTGCATGATATCGGTGGTGAGTTCGCCATACATCTACGTGAGATGAGCTTGACCTCAAATTGTTCGTGTAGAATATCCAATCTGGCATTACATACATACCACATTAGAGCAATGCTGTTTAAACCACATGGCGTTGGCATGCCAACAAACATACGTAATTCGTCATTACCATCATTCACACCACTTATGTTGTGTGTGTTAATTTTATACATGAAAGGCGAAATCAAGAAAATAAAGTAGACTCCCAACGATAGCTTTTTGAGAACTTTTCGTGGCAATTTTATTTACTCTTAGGGCCATTAGTACTAATTGCCATTAACTAAAGGGAGAATTTTAACGGGCAGATAAATTGTTTTTCATTATTATGAGTACCCAATGAGATAGAAGTAAGCGTTAAGTTTAAGGGAAGATCATCCTGCCTTTAGCATTTAAAGTTCACTTTATCTTTGGACTTGCCACATTGTATGCATTATTCTCGATATGGTAAAAATAAAATAATAAACATAACAAATAAGAAAGCACGTCGTTGCCACTGCGTTTTTAAGGTGGCAAAAGTTATTGACATTGGACCGGCATTGCCAAGTTGTAATAACGAAAATAAGTTAAAGGTAACTTTATAGTTCCCTTTAGTTAAAGATACCTTTAACTAAACCCAACTTTAACGGCAAGTTGTAACAATGGCCCTTAGACTTTTTGCAAGAAATCTGCTGAGAGGAAATTACCGAAGAAATATTTTTTTCATATTTCGTTTTTTGTGGGTGATGTCTGACCTGGGCCAACACATTACTTACTTACGGCGACTACGTTGGCATCCAGATTATATAATTCAGTCGAAAATGGGATGGATTGTAGGGTCTTATACCTCATGTGGATTGGTAACGTAAACAATTTGACAATTTTTTTTGTTCACGTACACATTTAGCCAAAAATGGATTTCAACGTTGAAGATGGTTTTTCGATGAAAATTACGCTCAGTTGACAACTGCTGCATTATCGTCCATGGTAACTTGGCAAAAAAAGCTAAATGAACGACAAGAGATGCACCTTCAACAAAATGGCCGTTATCTACTGTCCAAGTTCAGAAAACCCCTGTTGGACTTAGACTTCTTTGATACTCTGCAAATTTAAAGAATTAAATAACAAGACATCCAGTTATCCGCTTACAGAAATGCCTTGAGAAAACATAAGCCTTTTTCATTATTTCGAGTGAAGTTGTTGCATAAAGGCATTAAAAGGAATGAAAGAATGAAAAGGCAAAGAATTTTTTGCATGAGGAAGACATAAAAACGTAGCATAAAAATGGCAATTGATTTTAATGAATGTTATCATTCAAAGGATTATGTTTTGCTTAAGGCAGACAGCAAGAATTTAAAAACAATTTTATTAAAAAAGAAAGAAAGTTAAAATACAAGGAATTTTGAAAGAAAATTTCTTCAGGCCAATCAATTTGCATTGGGAAACATTAAATTGCAAAGTTTGAGAGAAAATAAAAAAAAAACTAAATTATATTAAACAATAACAAACCAACAAAGAAGTTGCCAGATCGAAAATGTAAGTGGTATAAATAAGGCGAAAGATAATGTAGCCTTTCACTTACAGTCAAAAGCACTTGCATTGTGATGGTGAACCAAAGAATATGGTGATGCGAGCTATAATATACCGACAGTTTATATCTAATTGGTCGTATATCCTTAATCTTTATTATTTTGTTATTGAAACACAATGAAAATATAAATATGATGGCAACTTATATTCATATATTGTATCGCTAAGGTTATAGTTTTTTTTAGCAACCCTTTGAACACTAGAAAACACTCCAATAATATCACTCCATCGAGAACTCCACATTTCCAAAATATGTGCTGAGCTGTTTCTGATGGTTCTGCAATTATTCACAGTTGTGGTCTCCTCCTCTGCAAATACTTTTTTAGTACACAATGAAAATTGGTTAGGAGTTGCATATTCAATAGGATTTACTTGACAACATTTAAGCAACTTTCCAGATGGATACTAAGAGCTACCCTTGTGTGCTTAAACCGCTTCCAAGTATCTGCAAATTTTCCCAATCTTAAGGCGGATTGCTAATGATTCCCAATAGAACTGTGTGCCTATATAAGATGTGAACTCGTTACTTATTATTTGACGGAGTTCAGATAATCTAAATAAATTAATTCTCCTTCGAAGTTTACTCTGGTTTAGTGTATTGTCAGGATTCATGAACTAGCTTCTCACAGCACTCATGTATGTGTGTATCTGTTAATTTTACATATGACAGGACCTACAGTTTTAAATCAACTCCGAAAAACAAACAGATTCTTAGAGAAACGCCTCATGGCAATTTTATTTTGTGCTCAGAGTTTTTGCCACAAATCTGGTGAAGGAAGTTGCCGCAAAAATTTCGTTTTGTTGGAGATGTTCGACCTGTAGCCTAATAATTCTACACATTATGGTGGCTACATGCGAGCATGTGTAGAATTTCTAACTTGCTCTATGTACACCTTTCTTCAGGGTTTGTTTCGTTTTCCTTTTTGAAATCCTTATTTCGAGATTTCACTGCTTATGTTTGATCACATTAGTGGCATGCCTGATGTTATCAGTAACAATACAATATGAAAAGATTTCAGTCAAAATAAAAGGAAATACTGCTGGTGCTTAAGCGAAGGTTGTAAGAAATATAACCTGATGACCTATCATATTCTTGCTATAGGAACGTATAATTAGTACTTCATAGTCCATTAGTTCATTTCGTTAAACAGGCATTGTTAGAGTATTTGCAAATATTTTGTTATGTTTAGACAAGCCTGTCGTTGTTTTATAAATATACCCACACACACAATTATAATCATAAAATGTAAATAAAGTTTATGACAAAAGAAAAGAAAAAAAAAATAAACCTGTACACGCAATCTTTTACAAGGCAATCATAGTTTGCATGCTTGAAATAAATGAAATAATTGTAATGAAAATAAAAAAAAAAAACAAAAAATAGAAGAGTTTTGTCATAAAATTTCATTAATAACATATAATTTAAACACTTGATGGCTTTATGGCGCGGGTAAATAAAAAAAAAAATATACAAATTGCAACAAGTAAAATGTAAATAAATTACCATAGTTCAACATTGAATACATTGTGTATATCAGGCATTAATTATTTTTAAATATTACGACATATTTTTCCTTAATAATATTGTTAAATCGTTTGCTTAAAAGAGTTCTCTTGCTAGTTGGCTGAGATATGGAATCTAACATTGCCATGGCTTCTCTGGGTAGAACGAATTCGAACTGTCCATTAATCTGGTGCATAAAATTGTCCAAAATTTGACAGGATGGCAGGGATCTTGTTAGTTTCATAGACCGCCTTGGCTTATAAGATTTCGGTGGACAGTTCTCAACACCTTTACATGAGATAACCATGCCTTTAAATCCAATATGGCATCACCTATAAAGTACGCAGAACCATTCTCCTGCAATCACTTGTCATTGGCGTCCATCCAATTTAGGCCAAAAGTGGTTGGTGATTATCGATCTATAGAGTTTGCCGTTGATAGTGATAGATAGTGACCAACATTAACAGTGGTAGTTTAACAAATCAAAAAAGTATAAACCGAAGAGGCCGCCAGCAGAAAATCCTCTTGCAAAAGTGGTTGTTTCCTCAGGCATTTGAGGCTCTTCGATTCCATATGTCTGGGTATTGTTCCAAATTCAAATATTATTTGTTCACTTATTTGATCATCCAGAAATAGATATCATCGTTGAAATTGATTTTTCGATGACCTTATCAAGCAACCACAAGCCTTTGTCTGTAATCGTTTACCTTCAGTTACAAGTACAGTTATATTTTGAACTGGAGCAGGCACAAGTCAAGCCACAAATTTTGTCAATTTGTGTTTTGCAAAAATCCGAGCGATGCGTAATCGAAGGACTCGTATTCTCCTACACACTCTCTTAGGTATTGGCAATGTCCAGATCAGCAGATTTGCGTTCCTTTGACGAACAGATATTGGTCGTTCGTTTACAGAAAAATTCACTAATTTTGCCATCAGATTGTTAAATATCCTCTGGCTACGATGCTTATGACATGTGATACATAGGCCAAATCAATTTTGACAAAAGAATTTTTATTATTTGCCCGTGATATTGAAAGCTATAGCCGCCCAAAATTATTTTGCAAAATAGAATGAAAAAATGACAATTAGTTCGCCAGACGTAACTCCAGCAAGAGAACCGTTGTCAACTGCCAAAGTACGAAAGTCCTTGCTGGATTACATACCTAATTGGCCATTACAACCTTTCAGTCAGAATTACGGCCTAGCTTCTCACACCACTTATGCTGTTTGTGTTTAACTTTATACATGTGTGGCGGGACCTACAGTTTAAAGTCGACTCCGAACAACAAATTATTAGAGAAACTCTCCATGGCAATTTTATTTACTCTCAGATTTTTAGTCAGGAATCTGCTGAAAGGATGTGCTGAAGAAATATATTTCATAATTCGTCTAACAACACACTACCTACTAGACTAAGGCGACTGATTGATTATCCGATACAATAAAGAGATTTTTACAACTTTCGAAGAACATTCCTTTGGCTTCATTTATTTTCGATCTGGCAACTCCTAGAAGTTACTGTTGATTTCCCATTTTGGTGGTCTATCTGTTAAGTCTTTCGGCGCAGTTTTGTTATGGTAATTGCAACTTTGTTTCTAGGACTGTAATTATGATTGTATCCTGGTGGCCTGGTGCTCTCTACACTCGTAATTCTGTGTCAAGTGGTATAGTCTTATTGAAGACACATGCCAACCAATTGTACTCTTCCCATTTCTTATATAAGAGCTTGTAATCATTGCCCGACACCTTCCTCCATAGGCTGTAACATTACAAGCACTGCTCATTTGTTAGCTTGGAATTGGAAAAAAAAAATTTCCTTTTGGCAAACAGTTTTGATTCAAAGAAATGAAACAATTTCAAAGACGAGAGAATTTTTTTACGCATACATACACAATTACTTAGTGATGTGGTGTTTAATTTTATACATGAGTGGCGGAACCTACAGTTCAAAGTCGACTACGAACGACAGATTTTTAGAGAAATTTTTCATGACAATTTTATTTACTCTTTGAATTTTTGGCAGAGATCTGCTATATTTTCGTAATTCGTTTTGTTCGAGACATCTGAACTGGGTTTTGAACTTGGGTTTTAAACGTTCAATAGACCAAAACCCTACCGAATAGTCTACGGCAACTACATACAAACGAATTGTGCTTCAAGCTATACTGCACAAAAACTGAAATAAAACCATTCTAACGTTTATAACCGTAAAATATAATTTGAATAGCTTCTTAAAAGCTAAAAATCAAGTATCATATTAGAAATAAAATTCTTCTTCAGACGACCCAAAAGGAATTTTTGTAGTTTAATTCAGAGAAATAATAGAAGATTTAACGATGAGACATCAAAAACAATCTGTTGTTTAAAACGGACTTCAGAGAAACTTTTTGAAATGAAAATGAAACCAGCACTTATAGTGGCGGCCGCATACAACTGCATTAAATACAAAAGAATTTCACATAAAATAGTATGCAAGGGGAGGAAATGCAAAAAAAAAACGGCATCAAAAATTCTTTCTCTTAGTTTCGGTTGTTTGGTTTTCTTTTATGACGAAAAGAATAGAATAACAAGACATGGAAATGGAGATGGAGATGGAGATGGAATGAAACAAAAAAAAAAAAAGAGTATGCAAAAATGCAGATTATATATTTAAATGACAACAGCAACAAACTGTAAGAAGAAAAGCTGGTTTTATTTCTATTCTAACTGTCCTTTTCAGTGTCTTTTATTTAAAACCACTCTTTTCTATTCTATTCTGAGTTCTCTTATTTTTTTTTTTTTTTTTGTTTTTCTGAATCTTAATCCACACTTAAAGATGCAAATGGAAACGGCAAAGAACCTTTAAGTGTGGCAGCAACAAAACAGCAGCAGCAGTTGGACAAAAAAAAAAAAAAAATGGGGAAAGAAAAGAACAGAAAATATTTTCGTATTAAATGGATTTC
>QOCX01000339.1:39056-54615 GCA_005959815.1 Sarcophaga bullata | reverse complement strand
TTATTTATTTTATTAAAAATTTCTAGAAATGCCAACACAACAATTATAAATATTGTTTTGTCATATATTTAAAGGAGTTAAATACTAATAATCATTCTTTACAAAATATTTGCATATCAATTGAATACCCATAAGAGAACTTTGGGAAAAAGTAACGCGTCTTATAATTTGAAACATACCTTAATAATTTATTATTATATTATTATTTCTAACATTTTGTTTTTTCTTTCTACTATTCTGAGCTGGTAGGACTTAAGTTTGTCATTGGCTCATAAATATTAACCTTTATTTGTATTCATGTAAAATTAAATAATAAATGAATAAACGCGCCGTTTTACCTATAACAGTTCCGGAATTCCTGTTTACAAATAAAATACATGTCATTCATGGCATACCATATATTACGATACATACATACATACATACATACACACATCACTAACATAATACGATACATAATATAACATTACATACATACAATTACATAGATACATTTACATACATATTATACATACATCATACATAATTGTTCATGCAACTCTTTAGTGCAGATTACGACCTAATTTCTCACACCACATATGTTGTGTGCTGGTTAATTTTATATATGGAGCTATGCGGGACACAACAGCCTTAAGCCGACTCAGAACGATATGTTTTATTTTTGAGAAATTTTTGTTTTTGTTGCAGACGTCTGTTCTGGGGTTAACCGCTACCTCACGTCTAATAAACCAACATAACTACCTACTAGACGTACGCGACTATAAGTTCGAATTTCATTTTGGTGACTATCGAACTTCCTTCGCAGCACAATCAGCCGCCGATTTGACATTCGTCTTGTTTTTTTTTTCTGACAGATTACCAAACGTCGCGCACAAAGAGAACGTGATAAAAATGTGAGTAAATTTGTGATGAGGCATTATGTATAGGCCAGAGGAAAATGTTAGTAATATTTTCAAGTATAACCTTAAGTATTTGGCAAGTGTTAATCTAATAAAATGTATGTACACTGTAGGTCGGTCATATAAAAAAAAAACACTTACAGCCGCTTAAATCCCTAAGGACACATATTTAACTGACAATATTCTTTCAAAAATGGACATCATTTTCTCATTGCCTATTAGTGAATCTTATTTGAAAATAGTGTATAGATACTGTAACATTTTTTTGGGTTAATTGAAAGCTGAAAAAAGGGACATGAAACTTCTTCTTTAGAAGCTGCCAAGCAACTGACTGCAATTGTTAACGCCTCTTTTAGCGAAACATTGTTGATGGGTTCGTGGTCCTATGTGTGCTCTAAAAAGCCGAATATGTTGAGATACCTGTGGCTATTTGGTACCGAGCCGCTCTGGCGAAGATATCTGTACCGCTCGGGAGGAGCCGTTTATTGTTAGAAATATTTGCGGATGTTGCCAGTCTTTCGATAAGTGTTTTCATCCTCATGCAGATGCTGCAGACAATCTTTCGAATACTGACATCACAGATTTTGCTTTTACCTGTTTTAAGTAATGTAATACTTAGTTCTGAACTGGTTGAAAAAACGCATTTGGAAGTTTTTAAATTTATTCGATTTCAAGATATGAAAACATAAAATGTGACAATGGGCATGAATCACTATTACAAAATGTATTCCCTCAATCCAGCTAAGTTCGGAATGAAATTATTTTGGCTGCGTAACGCAGCCAATAGTCAGTCAGCCGGTTGAATGAAGCATTGATATTTATCATTAGGAATCCATCTGGTGGTCAGCAGGCGGTAGCAAATGTGGCTTTGAAGAAAATGTTGTTTTCGCTCTTTTAGATTTTATAAGAATCTGATATGAACAACGATATGGGTTTCCGTAAGAGCGGGCGGGGAAGAAAAAAACAGATATCGTTGGCCCTTTTTCAATATTGGTTCAGGTGACTGTGTTGGTGTGCTTTTTCTTTGTTAGTTTCTAGCCTAAATCCTTTGGTGGCGTTTTTAACATCACTTGCAGGTGGAAATGGCAATTGAACAATATTAATAGAATACGCGAATGACATGCGTATACACGGTGACGCTCATGTCTGGAGCTAGGCTATCGAACCAATAACGTATAAACCATTCCTAAAGAAGTTTCATAGGGCGTCTACATCCACATGCGGAAAAAATTAGAAGGGGGATAAGATTTGGCGACAGGCAAGCAAAAAATTGATTGCTTCTGCATTGTACCAAAATTGTGAATTTCCCAAGCATTGATACCAGTACGAAGTTAAAATACTTGCTCAATTGTTTAATTCTAAATAAAATTTAAAAAAACATAACAACATTTGAATGCTTGCTTAACTTATATACGAATACCCAGGTACCGTTACAGGGGCAAAAATGCTATTAAACATTGGAGCCTCCATAGCTAACCTAAACAAATTTGGGATAACATAAATTTTGGTAAAAATCTATTAGCAAAATTGCTACCAAAGAACTTTACGGGACCTCAACTCTGGTATCTTGTTAGTTTAAGGAGGCATTACTTTGACAATAAAGTTCATTGCGCAATGGCATGGACGGGTGCCCGGTGCCAGAAGCATTAGGGTCTACGTTCGTTATGCGTTAAAGGACAATTAAAACAGTTTTTCTAACAATATCTGGCGAGACAGAATGTTTTCGGTTCGTTTTTTCTTTTATTTTTTTCGTATTTAAAAGTTGTGTATTTAAAGGTTACGCAGGATCTGTGTCCTCTTCCCCCCTCTATTTAACATAGCGCTCGAGGATGAGGAGATAAATTTGAATACTGGTATGTACTTGGAGTTCATACGTACTGCCGATACGTTTTGATTACTTGTTTGTCGGGTTTGTAGGCATTCAGTTTTTGAAAATACCTACTACATACATGAATATTTTTTAAAACCAGTTACAGAGTTGTTTACATTATTGTTTTTTATGGTGATAAACATGTGTATCATTCATGGTTGTATGTGAAGAATGTATATGGTGTTTGAATGCGATGGCAGAAGTGATATTATAAAAAACGGAAGCCGCAGTGAAAACATGCATATTGCGGTAGTTTTACTATGTGCCAAACGAGCTTTAATGAAAAAAGTACTTTGCGGATGCCTGAGGTTTATTTGAGAGTTATGCACCGTGAGTTATCGTAAGAGTTATTAATTCAACAACAACAACAACAAACCAACACAACACAACAACTTACCTTATATTGTATATTTAACATCCACTTACAAATGTGGTAGCAACATTTTCCATTCTTCCATTGGTGAATTGAACTCGACAAACAGGCGTGACTTTTTCAATGTTCACTGTATATTCATCACATTTGTTACACCTAACGATAGGCTGTATCAGAAGAGTTCTATACACAAAGGAAAGTTATTGGTATTTATAGGGATGTTGGGTTGAGAACAATTTGTTTCATTGCAATATCAGGCTTCAGATCAAAATCTTTACGGTCCAAATTAATTTAATTTGTTCTTGTGAGTAATTGCCTGCTAGTACATTACAGTATGTACGTATAACATTATTGTAAAGTTGGATGGTATATTGGTGATATAAATATCAAAAATATTTAACGGTAATGCCGGGTTAATGATTACATACATTGGCTAAGAGACAAATGCAGTTCAGTACTCTACAAATGCCAATTAAAATGAGTTGATCTTTCCTTAACCTGTACGTTTTGATTGTAATAAAGTATGAGAATCCTTTGGGTTAGAATGTTCCATCTTTTATTACAATCACCAAAATAATAAAACAATTTTGCCTTTAGAATCTGGAAAATTATTTCAAATTCTATTTCTTATATTGGTGGTATCTCCGATTTCGCGAATATTGTGAACATTTAAGTCATTCTGGGGCCTCGGGCGGCTGTTGTTGTGGGAGGGTTTGGTTTCTTGGTGTTTGTTCGTGTGTGGGGTGGGTGTGTGTTTGTTCTGTTCCCTTATCCCTGTGTATGACATGGCATATTGTCAAATATATCTCTCCTGATAATGATGTGACAGTGTTACGTATCCTGTGTAAGCTACACTTATAGTGTGTTATGCTGATGTGTGGTTGCAGTCTGATGTAAACAGATCTCCATGCCGGATGTGTGTGAAGTCGACACTGGTCATGCTTCTTCATGTCGCGGCAAGATCATCGTCAGCCCAAGACCCCCAACGGAGGGTGCGATGGGTGAACTGGTTATAGAGATCTGATACCATTTGATGCTTAAACATTAAACTTTTTCTTGGCGGATTTTCTGAAGTCGCGTATAAGCCAGAAAACCTATAGTGGGGCTTCAAAGACAACTCAATCCTGCTATCGGCCAATTCAACCTTAGCTATTGGCGCAGAGTCAAAAAATGAGCGTTTAAGTGGCACCCAGAGCAGCCATGGAACATGTTAAGAAACAGTGCTGTATGCCGCGCCCAGGTATAGTGGTCACTCGAGTATGGACTTTCAAGATGAATAAGTGATATCTCACTGCTCATTGTATTTTCTAATTTAATAGTGGTTCTACCTTTAGAAGAAACGTTTAATGAAATGTACCCGATGCAATAAAAGGCTTCTTGTGCAGATTTGCCCGCAAAAAAATTTTAGTTTAGTTTAGGAATATTCAGCAGACAAAAATTATTCAGAAGTTCGGAATTTCATAATTGCAGTTTGCATTGCTTTGCCTTTTAGCCCAGTTTTAAAGTGGTCAGGACACTATGGGATCACTTAAATCCTAAGGTCATAGACATAGTTGTCACTTGTATGTCATACATTTTTCATATTATCACTTGATAATATGTATCTATCGTACTGACTAAATTCATGTCTGGGGTTATAGAAAAGTTCAAAGATAGAACATTACAGGGTCAAACACTTTTAGCTGATGGGATGGTGATTTAAAACGAATTTTAGCACCAGCAATTGGATAATAGTAACTGTGAGTAACGTAGAGAACAATCACTGGACCGTTTCAAAGTATTTTCAGTAATTTGTAATTCATACAACAATCAACAACAAATAATACATATTTTCCACTTTTGTAAAAAAAACATGTCGGAGATTCCGGGGGTACATATTAATATGATCTGGTCCGGGGTATATACGATGATATGCTGAGTTTATAGTATAGTTATATAGTAGTAAATATGCCGTTTACGTTCTATTCGTTGGTTACTGGTTTTTGGTTTGTTCGTGATTTTTTTACGTTGTGTTGTGTGCTGCCTGTTTGTGTTACCGTTTTCACATTTTTTTTTTTGTGTATACTGATGTGTGGGTGTGGTTATATTTTTTTGTTTTTGTAGCATTTGTTATCATTTCAATCGTTAAAACAATGTACACCATTTCATTTTCGTAACAATATTGTCATCTCATCCTGACTTTCTTGTATGAATTCAACGAGTCACAAGCTTATTGACCATTCTTTGGTTTGACAGCGAAGCAAACAATAGAACGGGTTACTTGTAAGCTTTAGAGTCAGACATGTAAAGATGTAAATTATAGTTTGGTGGTGTAGTATAAATTGTATGTGGTAGTACAATTCAGGAATATACAAATGAGATAATTATTTATTCGGGTTTTTACAAATTATATTAAAATAATTTCAATTTAAAATAAGAATGTATTTTATTTTAAAAATCACAAATTTGAACTATTTAGCTCGGCTGCCCAATATGATATAACATTTAAATGTAGTTTTTTTTAACTCGATTAAAGTATTTATGTTTTATCTTATTATTGTTTTTCAGTCGCTTTTATATTTATTTTAGTTAATTTTCTTTAATTTAAAGAAAATTTCTATGAGATCGCCTTGAATCCTTTCGAGTTCGATTTCCCACCAGATCTGTGTATGTGACAAAGAACGCACCACCGGAAAAAATTTCTGCTTTGTTGACATAAATTTAGAAGTAAATCTATCCAACTGAGTATGAACATTCATGATGATGTAAGTAGTACTGACTCAGTGAAAATTAAAAAGTTTTCAAGGGACTGAACAAACGTTTCCAACTTTTATGGCCCGAATTGAAGATTGTGACAAGATGGTGTCAGTTTTAATAAGACAAGTGTGATCGACTTTCATTTATTTGGTCATCCAAATATGCGGTTTGACGTTCTTAGATTTGTTTTTCCTCCGCGCGCGGGAACCACGCGGTAAAGCCGTTTGGGTGAAAGGAAAGAACATATAACTTTGGAAAATTTCGGTTAGAGCCAATAAACCGGCCCGAAATGTGCGAAACATGTTGTTGGAAAACTTTATAAAAGGGTATTAGTTCGTCCAGGTATTATTAAGAAAAGAACATTTTCCGCTCGATGCTAAGCTCCAGGTGGTTATTTGAATGTAATCTTTAATATTTAACATTGGTGAAACATCTTATGGCTATTTGTTAGAAAGCGTTTTTGTTATTATGGCAGTATATGTAAGTAAACTTTACATTTGTGTAATTTTTCTAATGAATTTCTTTGCATTTTCGCTAATCAGTAACATCTTTATTACAAAATATTACCTTATTTCTAGATGAAAATGAACACGCGTGCAATAGGAAACAAAGTTGTCTACAAAGTCTTCAAAATGTAATTGAGTTCTGAAAATCTCAAATAGTGGATAGCACCAACATTAATTGAGTACCAGTTGGGCTCATTGTGCATCATATGCAAAAAGAAAGAAATTTTTTTGCCAATAAAAACTTTTAACTAAAGCAGGTTAACGATGTCCTCATCGCCTTTCCCTTCATACAATATCATCATAAAGGAGACATAAATTACATGAAACACTGTGCGTCGGATCTATTCTGGCATTCAACAACATAGACTAAACGAGGAAGTGTGTTATGCCAGTTATGTTGACAGATATTTGTAATAGTTAATCATACGATGTACCCTGAGTGTGTTGACGACAATAGTAAGATTCGTAATCTCGCTTAGAGTGTTTCGTATCGGGATGGTCTAGGTTCATGAATAAGTTTACAATTCAATATATTGCACAATTTTATCGGCCTAAAGAGAGAACTGAGATTATCTTAAGCTGAAGGGTGGTGAGATCTTTTCAAGTTGCATTGGTCAAATCATTAGCTCTCCAACTCTAGGTCGTTGGTGTAGGTTTTTTGCGATTTATGATTTACAATCAATTAGGGGTTCGCCGTATAGAACAAATTTTTTTTCTTTTCCTAAAATTTCATTTCATTGAATCAATTTTAATTTTTGCTCTGTAAAAATAATTTGTTTTTTTGTCGAATAACCAATTACGCCAAATAACAATAGTTAAGTACATATGTATGGTATGGTATTTATGTATGTATGTATGTATGTATGTATTACGCAGCAATATTAGAAATTAACTTCTATTTGCTATTTTTATATTGAATGGAATAGCAACACTTTACTGTTTACGAGGCTCAAAGGTGTTGTGAAGTCGAAAAAAAAAATAGTTTAAAATGAGATGATAATCTAATTAAAATCGGTTTGATAATAATCATATGTCAGGATGAGAAATACAGCTTCAACTGAAGGGTGTAATCATATGAATGATATCAACTGTGTCCGGTAATATAGTTGGCGCATCCGTATGTATACAAACATACATACTGGTAGAATATGTATGTACATAAATATACTCTTAAGAAGTTCTGACAAAACTGTTGTAATATATTCCGAAATTGATGAATATTACCAGGAGACACATGTTGCCGTGACGAATAAATTAAATCCCATGAAAGCTATCTGTCAACGTGAACTCATAATATACTTCAATTCGCAAATTGAAATTCACACAGTCATACAGTAGGTAATATAAACGTCGAATAAACAAAAGGAACTACGAGATCAACATAAAAAAACTGGCACTGACAACCCTACCTCTATATCATCGTAACCATTCATAGGTTCTTCCATTAAAAAATTCAAAATTATAATCAATATTCCATGGCAGGGACGTTGGGGAAAACTTTTTAATGCCAACGTAATGTCGCTTGATGCATGTAATTGAGGACCATGTATTATGACTTTTTCACATATCTGACAAACATACATCAGTACGTATATCTTATCATGTAGAGCATGCGACTGAACATACCGCTTTGGACCGATTGTATGTAAATGTATATAATGGAAGACGGAGTTGTGCTGCGTTATTTGCCAATCCTGACTATCGTGTGTGATGAATGCAGTGGATTGTCTGTTGCTGGCAGACACTAAAATTAATGTGTTTTCCTGTGTGTTCTACAAAAATGATGGTTGTTGGTAAAATTGTATTACCTTTAAATCATGGCATGTAATTTGTAAATATCCGTATTAAAGCATTAAACCGCGTGACTAGTATGTAAAAGTGCATGATGAATTTATTCTCCATGGACACAGGGATCCGTTATATCGCTTACATATGTACATGGACATAGTGTATATGTGCTCGTAGTACATTATTTCAGATATGAAAATGACAAGTAGTATAAAAATATGTCCATACGTACTACGATGGCGACGTAGCATACATATGTATGTGGCTGCGAAATCTTACACATCGAAGTACTGCTAAATTAGAGTGCATGGTAATATGTATGTATGTGTTCGAAATTTATTTTGGCTTTGCCATGGTTGAATTTAAGTTTTATTTATTACTTTATTTACAATTGGAGGTTCAATAAATCCACACATACACCAAAAAAAAAAAAAAAAAAAACTTGAACGGGAATACAGTTGCGTTTTTAATAAACGTGAACTGTCAACTTTCATTATCAACATTGCTGTGGGAACAGTTGGGAAATTCAAAATTAAATCGATTCGGATTTAAAATGCCACTCAAACGACAAACAAAAACAAAACGCAACCAAGCCCAAATCAATTGTCTTTTTATAACTGAAATAAATACATTTTTTCTATTTTCTTGTCTATTTTTTTTTTATTGGCCTGATTACAAATAAAAAGCAATTTTGTATAAAAATCCTTTTTAATCCTCGCCGAATGAATGGAAAACCGAGGATTGTGTTTCTTCTTCGTTGTTCGTTGGTTTTCGTTTGAGATTTGAAAAGTAAAATTTGAAAGAAAGTTGTCCAGGTCAAATTGCACGCTATAAGTCGACGAGTCTGGATGTATTTTCGAACGCAAAATGCAAGTTCAACGAAATTTGTGATCTGAACGTGTTTAAGGTAATTGCATGCAGCACAACATACGGAAATAATTTTTATCCTTATGAAGTGTACTGATATGTTTCGAATTAAAATTTCGATTGCGAAGAATTTCTTCGATTTCTTTTTTTTTTTTCTTCGATAAATCTTTCTTCAAACACAGTATATATTTAACAATTATGTTATTCAGTTTTAAGAGTACAATAGAAATGTGGTGTTATGAAATAGTAATTGTTGAAGAAATCTTTATTCTGAGTCAATTTCCAAATTATTTTTAGCAAATGTTTTCTTTAATTTGATTTAATTACGAATGATATTTCAAAGCTTGTGTTTGCTATTTAACCCATTTAAATTGCAAACATTGAAATCATTAATTGTAACGCAAAGGTATATTACACGGATTAAGTACTGCAGAGCCCTTTTTTTACAGATAAAAATGTTGAAGTATTTCTTACCTTGGGCTTGACGTGACATTCTACGCTCTTTATTCGTCTCTCGAATTTAGTTGGTTAATGTGCCCTACGTGTGCTGGGCTGAAATTGGGGGGGGAAGTTGAAAGATGTGTTGACCGATGATGGACCATGGAGAGTAAGAAGTGTTAAAGAGCGCTACGAATAGTCCGTGTATCGATATTATGTGGGTAGAAAAGTACGGTTCCACAACGTGTTCTTATCACGAATTGCAAACGCTGAAGCTGAATCCAATGCACTTAATCGCACTGAGCCGGCACTGTTTAAAGTACAGAGATATCCAACTCTGAAAGTAATTGGTTATATCTTTCATTTTTATATCATTTTTTAATATCATTTATATTTGTCAATTGTGAAATGTGTATCTGGATACTTTCTTTTTAAAATTTTTTGGTAGCTTAGAACCACAAGCAGGTTGCGCACAAAATGCCTAAAATTTCATATGTATATGCAAAGTGGTAGTTGAGACCAAAAAGTATAGTAGAAAATTATGATTTTCTAGTATAGATTATATATTATTTAATAATATAATTAGCTAAATTTTAATGGATTTAAATATAAGTTTGCATCACAACGTTGACGAATAAAGAAATAATTGAAAGTAGTCAAACTTAACCTGTTATAGTTAATCTCATCAAACCTAATATGAACTTTACTAGTTGTGAACTACCGCTTATATGTTCCTTTTTAGCTTCTGAATTTGTTACCATTGGAATTTTACTTTTGTCCGTATATCAAACCTGGAATCAAATGAGCTCACGATCTTTTCTTTTTCATTTTCTTTGTGCTCTTTTAAGACGGCGATTTAGTTTTATTTATCAAATAATGTTTTCAATGGCATGCTAACGTCCTGAGATTAAGATTCTTCTTGTCTGGTGAAGAAACGACGTTATTTTAAAATGCACTGTGCTCTGCTGAAGCAGTGTTCATCTTCTAAAACATTTGTTTAAAATATTCTGTTGGTCCTAAGGGTCCAGCGTAATCTTAATCGGCAATAAAAATTAAAAGCATAGCAATAACCCATGAAGCTACAGCTAGCTGCGGTTTTAACGCCGAAGCCCCACGGGGTTCTTTCCTCTGGAAATTGTTTAGGGCAGTGATAATTGCCGAAAATTTTTTATCATAGATCATCCTTTAAATATACTCGTGTTGCTTCCGAGCCAATGAAGGGGAATTTGGTTAAGGGCTAATAAAGAAACTTTTAAACACGTTTCTCGTTAAATTCCTTGTATTCTTATTGGATTTTGTGGTATCAACGTGTGCGAGATGACATGAGCTGTCCCGTTATCTGAATATGGGTAATCTAATTTGAAATGGTCTGTCGAAGGCCGTGGCGGAAGAAGAGAGGTTGTCCAATGGGACTCTTGAAATTTGTGACACTAATGGTGAAAGATTGAGTGTACACATCTGTGTCTGATATTGAATTTTCATATAGGCTGCCTCACCAAGTGTGGTACTGTTTTTCGATAGTAGCGATCATGGAAATTGAAAGCGGCGTAAGTACGGTTGGAGTGAAGGGATTTTACCTAACAACACTCTTGATGGTACTCAAGGCAAGCTAAGGCTTCGATAAAGTGTTGCTAACGATTCGATTATAAATTCCCTTATCCATGAATGCGCGACGATCGGTTGCTTAGAGAGGAAAGTTCGAACGTGGTCAAACGTGACTTGTAAATGGGTTTCGGGATATCGTTGATTTACTGGTGGACTTACCAGAGGGCTGGTACGAATCTCTAAATCTCAAAAGTGTTATTGGCCATTGGTATCGCGGGCCTACTCCGCTCACGTTAATGTTGGATAGTTATGCAGGAAGGGCGTTGAGAGTCTCGTATATTTTTTAAACGCTGCGGATTAATGCGTATGAGAAACCATGCCGTAGTTGTGTACTTCAATCTTAAGCTTACGCCGACAGTCTGGACGATTTTGCGACTATCTTTCAACATATAGCGTTTGCTCTTGATCTTGATAGATTCTAACAATTGTCTACAGTTTGTTTTAGCGAATGATAAATCTGTGAGGAAGTATTATCTTGGGGCGATCCACTTGCCTTCAACAAAAACGAACCTAGGGCAGAATAATGCGTAGAATCAATCAGGACATTCGAATATATCAGGATTAGTTAATTTTCAATTACAATGGAGGAGATTGGAACAAATGAATTTTATTAAAAAAAATTTATTTTTGTTATTTAGAAGCCCTCCCACATACTCATTCTTATAATTGATGAAACAGCTGGAATAATGGAAATCTGGACTTTATGGAATCCTAAGTTCTCCACAACAATAAAATGTATGTTCCTAGAAGTAAATGAATGGATAAATAATAATCATCGCTAGAAACCTAATCAATTGAAGTTAGAATTTTAGAGATAGCCTACTGGCTGATAGGAGTTTGAACAATGGCTGAAACGTGGTAAAAATATAAGACTTTAAATCTGTACGATATCAACAACCAAATACAGAATTTAGAGGCTTTAGTGGATTCATGGACTTATCATGCTAGAAACAAAGGTATACTTGGTACCGAGAATGGACGATTGCAAAAATTAACCCAAAAAGTATTTTTACAACAATAGCAAGGGTATGCATTTTTTCTCTACTTATTATGCCCTTAACCATAAACAAGAACAGATACTGCCTTTGATGTCAAAGCGAATTAATAAAATGTTTTGTTTTTATTCATTAAGATAATGATGGACTTTTCGGGTGTCTTTTTATGTCTTGGATAAATCTATTGGAATGTCTTACAGAAATAGATGTTGTGAAAGTATTAAGTGTTTAATATCATTCACTAAAAGCTAATATTAATTCACATGATTAGGAACTTTTTTGGTTTTTTTCTTTCCTTTTCAATGTGCTGATTATGCAAAACTGATTTATTTTTTCACGTATTTTGTCTTCCCCCTTTCTGATCATTTATTTGTGTTTTTATTTTAGCGTTTCGTAAGTTGATTACAAATTGAAACAGCTTATCAACTCATCATTGTACATCTACATATACATCTTCATCTTTATCATCAAATGATCATCGATCATCGAGTATCATCATCATCCATCATCATCGTATTGTCAATAAAGACAACCAGAGAATAACTCATATAGTTTGTACAATGTACACACTACTGACAAGTAAATTCCTTTCAAGACAATAATTTCTCTTTTGGAGACACCAACAACATATAGAAAAATCACGATGTGATACAGAATTAAAGTAATTGAAAAAAGAGATAGCAAAAATTGGACAAATTGGGAAGAAGATGAACAAACAACTTTATGTCTTGTGGACATATACAATCAATCTGCAGTCCAGTAGACATTACAATTGATACGGACCAAAGACAAACAGTCCTAAGCAAATAAACTTCATCCGGGAGTAGAATGTTTTGTTTTGTTGCGACAATCCCAACGGATTTGATGTTTCTCTCTTAAGCATTTTCTCCAGCAACACATACAAAGTGTATTTTCACTCACACATACGCATTGTTCATTATGAGACATATACACCGCACGGAAATATATGTTACCGCGTACATCTTCATACATTGCCCATTGGCGAAATAAAGTTTTTTTAAAATATTTTCACTGTGTGTTGAATCTTCGAAAGCGCGTAAATCACGAAACAGTCCCACACATAAGGAATCTCGGGTACTCTCTTACAAACTCCTTGGATCAGTACCTACATGCCAACATTTCCATAAAAAGTAGCGAAGATGAATGTCCGATATTATACACACACTCTATCATCAATCTACACAACAAAAAAGGTATTTGAAAAAAGACGGGGAAAATATGGCGGCCTTCTTAAAGGCCTATCTAATATATAAAATTTATTCTAAAATCGACATTGTTTTACAGTACTCTGTTCAAAAATATAAACAATAACAATAAAATAAAAATACATTTATTTATATATATATATATAGTAAAAGGAGTATTGTCTATATATGAAATTATAAAATGATGATAAACAAACTTTGAATGTCCAAGCAGGTCTAAATCTATATTAGCCCTCAGTGATATTTGTAACTCAAATCTCTAAATATGCTACAATGTTCTTTATTCTAATTTATATTCATGTTATTATTCTTTCTTTTTATTTACAGCATTACTACAGGTTGTGTCTCTATGCCGTCTGGTGCATAACACCCAATTTCATAGTTATAATGTGTGAGAAGATTTCGTGCTTCTGAATATCTGACTAGGCGACCAGCACTATACTAGCGCAGTCGCGCGTAGCTAATTATGTGTGTATATATACAGCCGGCACAGAACGCTAGGGTGCAAACATAAAAGAAAAGTCTGTGTTTTCGACGATAACGGAGCGAACGAGAGTTAGAGGGTAAAAAATCAAAAAAAAAAGGATTTGATTAAAAAGGACACCACTGACCTTGACATTGCAGTGCAATATTGTAGGCAATTGGCGTTATTGTTGTTATATAATATGTATATAAATCTTTAAAATGAGTGTAACTGTTTGTTTTTCTTGGTTTTTTTCGGTGGGCGGGGTCGGGCGTGCGCCCGGGGGGGGGGTGCCTTTCGTGTTGTGTGTGTCGTTATGTTTGCATATTTCGTTTTGTTCCGATACTATTGAAACTGGGTTTTGAACTTGGGTTTTGAACGTTCGAATAGACCAAAACCCTATCCGATATATTTGTTACGGCCAACTTCTATTATCAATTTACTGATATACTACTGAATAGGCCAAGCTGTTGCAAGCTATACTGCACAAAGACTGAAATAATAACCATTCTAACGTTTATAACCGTAAAATATAATTTGGATAGCTTTTTTAAAAGCTAAAAATCAAGTATCATATTAAAAATAAAATTCTTCTTCAGACGACCCAAAAAGGAATTTTTGTAGGTTTAATTCAGAGAAATAATAGAAGATTTAACATGAGACATAAAATTTGTTGTTTAAAACGGACTTCAGAGAAACTTTTTGAATGAAAATGAAAACCAGACTTATAGTGGCGGCCGCATACAACTGCATTAAAATACAAAAATTTCACATAAAATAGTATGCAGGGGGAGGAAATGCAAAAAAAAACGGCATCAAATAACTTCCCTTTATCTGGTTCGGTTGGTTGGTTTTCTTTTATGACGAAAAGAATAGGAATAACAAGACATGGAAATGGAGATGGAGATGTGAGATGGAATGGAGATTGAAAATAATTATAATAAAAAAGAGTATGCTAAAATGAGATTAGTAAACTAGTTCTACAACTGTAAAAAGAATATGTAATGTGTTTTTATTTCTATTCTAACTGCCTTCCCAGTGTCATTAATACCACTCTTCATTCTTATTCTCTTATGTTTCTTTTTTTTTTTTTTTTTTTTGTCCAACTGCTGCTGTTTTGTTGCTGCACATTTAAAGGTTCTTTGAGCCGTTTCCATTTGCATCTTTAAGTGTGGATTAAGATTCAGAAGAACAAAAAAAAAAAAAAAAAAAATAGAAAAACAGAACAGAAATATTTTCGTATTAAATGGATTTCAATTTGGTTTTCTTTTTTTTTTGTGTTGTTCATTTAAAACAGACGATGACGTTTTTCATCTACACTAGTATTTCGTTCTCTAGTCTTGCATTCATAAGATCCATGTAATGGAAATTTAAAAGTAAATATTACCAGAAGAAAAACAGCAAAAGAAAAAATAAAAGAGTAGCGAAATAATAAGAAAAGACTGAGGAAAAAAAGCAAATAAAAAAAACTCAATCATAAAACAAAGATACATGGGTCTATAGAAAGTAGAAAAAAGCAAATATTGTGTAGAAAAATAGGACAAAAAAAAACATGCTGAAAGGAATTAAATGAAAATAAGTTCCACTCCCCCCCATTGCTAAATTCCTATTAAAATTATACATTTATGTACACATTGTGATGATAATCTCATAAAAGGATAAATGCTTAGCAATTCCTTTACATTCTTTTCTTTCTCTTCAGCTGTTTACTTTAGCTGTTGTGTGATTGTTTTTATTTTGTTTTCTACACTGAAAGTAATAATGCAAATATCATATGATAAATGAATGAAATA
>QOCX01000339.1:22125-39046 GCA_005959815.1 Sarcophaga bullata | reverse complement strand
TAATTAGAATACATATATACATATATGTATAGTCATATATCTCTCTCGCACATATATACAATATATGTATGTACTCGTATGTACATATAGAAGAATAAGAATGTGTAAATGCTTCAGATAAATAGGCTTATGCCAAGATATTCTCTTCTATTATATATTATACTGTGATGTTATATTGTATTCTCTCAACTGACAATAGCAGATAAAATGTATGTGAAATGTATGTGAATTAAAAGCCGTTTACAAAAGAAGTCACTGACCTGAATGACATAATTTTGGTTTTCAGTCATTCTAATACAATTAAATTTTCTGGTTGTTAAACTTTATAAAAATTGAATTGCTTTTCAATAATTCTGGTCAATATTTTTTTAATATTATGACATTTGATTTTCAAACACTAGTTTTCGTTTACTATACCACTAGCCTCTGGCTTTTGTTCAAAAGCGTACCCCAAAGGATTCTCAATAGATTCTCTGGATCTAATCGATCTATTGTCAGAGTTCATCCACTAGTAGTTAGGTTAGTTTATGTCAACGAGTAGCTTGCCGTTCACAGGCCAGTACACTCGATGGCCTATGTGGCTTATTGTATTACCCACTGTGTATTAATCCCCCTTGTCATAATTCGAACCACTTCGAGCTGCAAATGAAAATGGCCTTTCCCCTTTCCTTTGTGGAATGTTTGCAAACATGCCCCGATCTTCAAATGTTCACTCACCCAAAAAAAAAAAAAACCGAAGGCGTATGTTCTGAAGTACAGGGTAGTTGCATAAAAGGTTTTGTATCGATTCCGTTTGCTTTCAAGTGGTATGCTCATATTATTAACAAATTAAGAAACTTTTTGATAAATTAAGTAAGATAAGTTGCGATACAGATTACTAGTATGTAACGTACCTGCCTTAAAAAGGTAATTTTTAAAGTGCTTAATTGCCTTCCTTTCACCGTAGCGTAGTAAGAAGTGTCTTGTTTTATTAGATGTAAGGCCACGGTTCACATCCAAGGTGAAACAAGTCTAACAGAACAAAATATGAAAAAATATTTCTTCAGTGACTGCCTCTCGCTAAATTTTTGATAAAGACTCTGAGAGTTATTAAAAATTACAATGAGAACTTCTACAAAAATCTGTCGTTTGGTGTCATGTCGTGAATCATAAACTTTTTGCTGAATGTTATTGCCTCTTCTCCTTCTGCAGAAATCTTTCTTGTGCCTTAAAATATAAAAAATATTATGGACATGGTGGTGAACGTAGCACTAAGGCAACTGGTCGGTTTCATGCGGAACTTGGTGTGATTCAAATCCACTACTATCGTATTATGACAACCACAAGGTGGTGTGTTTTTTCTATCCTACCATGAAAACTTTACCAAAAATCTGTCGTTTGGAGTCTATATTAAACTGTAGGTACCGCAACTTATGGATAAAATTAACGCACACAACATAAGTGGTGTAAGAAGGCAGGTCGTAATCCTGATTGAAAGGTTGTGATTTCCAATTACGTATGTGTTTAATTACCAAATGGCAAGCCATACTTGTTGTAGTTAGTCTTATCGTTCTGACACATTGGCACTTCTCTGTTCTATATTAGAACCTATATATTGCGAGAGAAATCTGAACCTGGTCTTGAAAGAAGAATTCCTTACTAGAATTCCAAATAGGGCTGGTTGGTTCTACGACATTATTATGTCACCGGATCGGCTAGAACTCTGCAGTAACTACTGATCTGATCAAAGTAATGGCCAACAATCAAACAACGAAATTTATCCCGAATGAAGGATCTTATACTATTAACGATTTTGAATTTTTCTTTTTTAACAGTCAAGCGACTGCTATGCGTCAATGTTATTTGCTTATTGTTCACTTCCACCGAGCACAAATACAATTATGAAAATGGATTTTCCCTCTGCCATCAGCCAAAAGCATTTGATTATGGAAGGCGCACCTAGCTAAATTGTATAGGAAGCTTTGTTTTTGTATAGATTACCACCTAGCTTCCCATACCACTCATATTGTGTATGTTAATTTCATGGATGATTGACGGGACACACAGTTTAAAGTCTACTCCGAATAATTGGTTTTTAGAGACACTTTTCATGGCAATGTTTTTGACTGGAAATTGCTAAGAATTTATCGTAGTAACATCTTTTCATATTTCATTTTGATCGACTTGTCTGAGCAGATTTATGAGCCACAGCCTTGCGTCTGAGAAGCCATTACGAATAAGTTGGAAATAGTCTCTCTTGACAAATAGTTTGGTTTTCTTTATAAGTGAAAAAGAAGATTCTTTAATGAATAGCCTTCCATATTAATTATTTAAATGCCTTCTTTACATTCAAATATCTCCAAACATTCTCCAACAAAAAATTTTTTTGAATGTTCGTGTAACAAAAAAAATGTTTTCCCCCTCCCCTTTTTTTTGTTACAATATGACAACAATTTGGCATAAAGTCATGGGAATTTATTTTATCTTAAAAAAATTGTCTTAATTTAATTGTAGTTTAAGCATGTATAAGTTTACAAAACTGAACTTAATCCGTATCATCTTTCTGCCTAATTACACACGAAAATTAAAAACTTTTTTTTACACACTGCAACTGCAAGTATTGTGGGAAGAAATAAATCAAACCAAAGAAAAATGGAAACCAAAAAAGAAAACGTTCAACTCTCTTTAGAACTTTCTTTGTTTTATTTAAAGATTTTTTCTTTGTAATTTCTTAAAAAGCGTTCTCCAATTTATATTTAAGAAATCAGAAATTTTTTATTCCCAACATTCCACAAATTTTCGCTCTTTTAGTCTTTAAGTCTTACCAGGAGGTGTTTTGTTTTCAACATAAAATTCTATTTTCTCTTATCGTATTACACTCTCACACATCAATATGTACGAAAATTTAATGTTGTTGCTGTTGTTGCTTTTTGATCTGTATTTCGAATTTGTTTGTTTGTTGTTTCAGATGCGCCCATTTGTTCAATAGAACACGATGAGCTGCTGGGAGCCTTGAAGCATGAAACTTTAGCGTTAAAATGTGAAGTGGATGCATCACCGCCTGCGGATTCATTTCATTGGACATTTAACTCATCTGGCGAACAAACTGAATTACCAGCACGTCTGCATTCAAGTGAAGTAAGTAGAAATGCTGCTGCTATTAAACTCTCAATATCTGAAAATTTCAAAAGAGGTTTTTTCTTCTTTTTTTTTTTTTTAAACATCAGAGGTAATTCTATGGCTTTCCAATAAAGTATTTTAAAATCATAATTTCTTTAAAGCCGATTCATTTCTCTGTTCTTTGACTTGCCAAATGGCAAATATGCTCTGTAAGGTATGTCCTTTCAACATCAATAAACTAACAAACGGACAACTCTTGCAAATCCTTGAATTTTAGCATGAAAATTAATATTGCATGCAAGGTGTGGATGCCTAAAGAAAGACTCTATGTTCAGTACCCTTTGATTAAATGGGTACTGCAACAACCAGAATTGCTAAATTTCATGTAAAGAATAGCCGAAAGTTGTTCAAGCGCTGAATTGGCATCATCGTGAGACCACATGACACAGTATGACTATAATTGACTTAGTTTTAGCCAAAAACGAATGCTTGTACTTGATTGACATATGTTTGCAAAAAAATTTTATCAAATAATACACGGCAGGCTATACATTGTAGCAATCTTTTGTAGCGGTCCTACTGGCAACAAAAGTCATGTGATTTTGCCACATTAGAATATTTTTTGTGACTATATGGTAGGTTCATTGCTCCCTTTCTGCAGATGTCTTCGTGTGCCTTAATATGTAAACATATTAAAATCGTCAACATTTCAAAGAAATGGAAACGGTACAACGCCTTTTATTTGCGAGTGCCCTGCACTTTAAAACAAACGTCATCGGTTTATATACGATAAAACGTTTAAATATCTAGGCGTGATGGTGAAGTTGCAACTAAGGGAAATGGTCGATTTCATGAGAAGGTCACGGTTGTTTAAACCCAAGATGGCAATTGGGCTTACCTTACACCGGGTAAAACAATGGTCCATATGGTCCACCAAGTCAAGTTCCCTTCGAAAAGCTATTTCGTAATCCTTACAGAAGGGTTGTAATGCAATGATCAATGTATGTATGTATGTAGGTATGAGCTCTGTTTGATCTAAAAAATCCGAAATTATTTGTCGAGATGTGACAGTACATGAAACATTAATTTACACCACAACAGAAACGAGAACGGGCTTAATAGTTGAATGATAACTTGAGGGCATAAGCGATTTTGCAATGGTGCAATATATGCCTGAGCCTAGGTATTGAGTCGTGGCCTCACGTCTAATCAGCCAATATCACCACCTACTAGATTAGGGCGATTTAATAACTAGCAATTATTACATCATCTTATTGGAGCTACGTTATCCTGTAAACTTTTCAGTCTAACAATTCTTGGTACAAAATGTTGATGATACTTGTGCCTTATACTTGAGGGGTTTTCTTAAGTCACAGGTGAATGCAAGTGAGCCATAGCGTGCTTTTCAACCGTGTATTTAATAGACGGCAGAGACTATCGCTGCATTTTTTATCACAGGCTATTAACTAATTTGTGGACATGGTGAAAGATTTCGCTTACCTGCTACATACTAGACAACGGCGATTTAATAACCAGCGATTATTTCATTCTCTTATTGGAGCTGTTTTTTTCACGTTAACCTACGAACTATTCAGTCCTACAATTATTGGCACAAAATGTTAAGGATTCTTATCAGAGATCACTAATGAACCGTTTTTTCGCTACTCATACGCATGAAATTTCGAGTATGAGTGTGTCATCAATATTGAAATTTTACTATGCACTCTGATTCATTCGTACTTACTACAATGTTGATTTATAGTTATGAATACAATAGGTATGATTACAACATTGACATCAAACTCATTACCATTCAAAATATTTTTGATTCATACGCCTACTCATTCAGACTCATAAATTTAGAAAAATACTTAGAATGCTTATAAATGATTCGAGTGATTCGAATCATTCATTAAATTTTACAGCCTTAGTTATTGTTGCATTTACAACAAAAGAAAAAAGACACACAAGCAAAAAACACAGAGCAGCAAATAGAGCAAACATACAACTTTCTAGTGAGTACTTTAGTGTTCGTACGAGAATCATACTCATTTTGTGATTCTTGTATATGATGAGTCATGGAGAGTAGAAATCAAAAGCATCATGCGTAATGTTAAGTATGAGCATGTACTCATCATGCTCAAACTTTGAATATGAGTAGTATGAGTATGATATTAAAATAAGTATGAATGCGTATAAGTATCACAAATTATGAGTATGATTCGATTCTACTCATCTTTTTATACTCATTGCTGATCTCTGATTCTTATGCCAAGTAATATTGTTTATCAAGTAAATTCTCCTGAATAGAAAGTTATGAATCTGGTTGTGGCAGTTTTTGCAAATATAATAATGAAGTTTTCTTTCAGGCTGGTTTCCAGCATAGGTTAGTCGTACATTTAATGTGGAGACCCTGCGCTAAACAACTGTTGTAACAAAGATGAGTTTCGTGGAATTCGGTTAGTACAGGAAAGGGACTGTGTTTACAATAAGAGCCGCTTTGCATGTTCAAGTGTGCTTTGTTGTTCAAGGCTACCACTTCGAGCTAAGCTAAACTTTCTTGAAAGATTTTCAAAACCTCAATAAGTTCTCCAATTTTAAAACCATTTTTTATCTACTTCAGCCATTTTTTAAAAGAAAATATTTCGTTTTTAAAATTGTTTATACTTCTCCAGCAAACATGTTATGTTCAAACAAAAATTTCTGTAGAAAAGTTAAGTGCTTATTGTTGCAAGAAACTTTAATTATTAAATATTTAGTTACCATGGTAACTATACAAGTTTCTAAAAAAAAAGAAGCAAAAACCTTGAAATTGTACGTCATTTCGTTTACGGTTTACTGTAATCATTTTAATTGTTCGGATTATACTTCCTGTATGCTTAAATTGTTGAATTCTCTGAGATTATATTTCTTGCGTAAAACTTTTCGTTATGGTTTGAGTAGAACTATTCGGACATAGTAAAATAAATAACAAAAAAAAAAAAAAACATTGGACACAAAGGAAAGCAAAGAAAAAATTTAATGAAATAAATCGCGTGTTTTTTTTTTGTTGAGTTCCGTTTGAATTTCTTTCAGTTGTATTTGGTTAATTTGCTCATTTTTAAAATATAAAAACAAAGAAACAGGATAAATGGGATACTGAAAAAAAAAGACAAAAACGTAAAGAAAAACATACAACTCTAGTACTAGAAGGACACAAGAAAGAACAAATGAAACCGGAAACGGAAGTACAGCGTTTTTTTCTTCTATTTTTGTTATGTTTTTAATAGCAAACCATTCTCTATGAGCTGTTTACTATGCGTTTCAAGAAAAAAAAATTTTTTTTCTTTCCAGTAAAACAATGAAAGGCTTTGCTGTTTTTAAAATTAATTTTATGTTTATTGTTAAATCTATTCACCCTATTTTACTTCTTCTAATAAACTCCAACCCGATTTCTACGCTAAAATTGTTAATAAAACGTACTGTTTGAAGACATTTTTTTAGGTCATCAGATGCTTGAGTACTAATTGAAAAGATTTAATTTGAATTCCAATTGAATTTAATTATGAAAATTTATAATGTCACTATCATCTCTGATTGGCTTCATGCTGTTGTCGAATTCAAAACTTTTTTCTTTTGTTTTGAATTCTTTTTCCTTTTTTTTTGGCAGAATTTTTCTATCCTTCCCATGCACCAAAAGACCAAATTATTTTATTCTTTCAATTATTTATTCATAGCACAATAAGAAAACAAAAGAAAAATAAAGAGAAAAAATGTTTAAAATCAAACGAACATTTGTTGAAAACATTCATTTTTATTTCATTTTATTTCAATTCATTTTTATTTGAGAATTTCATCTGACGGAAATTATTTTTGCTTTTCTCTCGTTTTATTTTTATTTTTTATTTTCTATCAATAAGTCTGTCTGTCTGTTAATTATTAAAATAAAAATATTCTCTCAAATCAAGTAGTTAAAGTTGATTTCAACATTATCAATATGCAACACATGGTGCCTGAACAGTTTTTGTTGTATTTCCTTTAATTTTTTTATTTTTTTTATAGTAAACTATGACATAATTTTGCAGATTTGCTGTCGAAAGACAAATAAAATAATTTTTTATTTCAGAAATTTATATTTTTGCCATACATATTTTTGCCGTACATATCTACGTACATAGATACCATATACCAGTATTTATCAGTTTATCTGCTTAATTTTGTGCTGAACAGAAAATTTATTATTTACATTAAGCATCTCAAAGTATATGTTTTATTGCTTTCTCTGCAATTGATGTCGAAAAAAAGCTTTTGAATTCTTATCAGACAAACAAATTTTTTTGTTTGTATAAAATATGCAAGAGAACTGCAAGGCACAAATATATGTTTGTCTACATTTAGTTAAATGATCAGATTTCTCGCAAGTTGACGACTTTAAAAACTGTAGGTATACCACTCATGGATAAAATAACATACACAACATAAGTAATGAGATCCCGACCAGAGATCCATAATGAGTATTCAAAAAGATGAGTAGAATCGAATCATACTCATAATTTCTGACACTTATACGCAATCATACTTATTTTAATATCATGGAACCTCTACTTAACATTGAACCTCTCATCAACACGTATGATGTTGTTGATTTCGACTCTCCATGACTCAAGATAAACAAGAATCACAAAATAAGTATGATTGGAGTACGAACACTATAATACACACTAGAATGTTGTTTGTTTGCTCTGCTTGCTGTTCTGTCTTTTTGGCTTATGTGCCTTTTTTCCTTTACTGCAGATTTCAATGACTGATTTGAGTGACTCGAATCAAATGGAAGTATTATAAGCATTTTTCTAAAGTTATGAATCTAAATGAGTAGGCTTAAGAATCAAACATATTTCGAATGGTATGAGTTTGATGTCAACCTTGTACGCATACTCATTGCAACCTGTACTTATAAATCAATGTTGTAGTGTGTAATAATGAATCAGAGTAGTTAAGTTTCAATATTGTCGACTCAGTTATATTCAAAATTTCTTGAAAAATGGATGCATTGCTGATCTCTGATCCTGACTTAAGGGTTGTAATGACCAATTATGTATATATTTATGTACGTCTTGTTTGCGCAAAAAAAAACGCGTCTCGTAAGTTTTTCGATCGCCATAATTGTCTTACAAAGTGGACTTTAATATGGTACAACTGGTTCAGATCGAACTACTTACATACGTTCGCCGACTCAGCGAAATATTTGCCTAAAATATCGCATCCGATGATTTCGCAACCTGGTGAGTTATGTATCGAGATTATGCATTATTTAACTGACCCAGAAACTGGAGAAACTGGAAGGCAGCAAAGTCTATTCGCTGAATATGCTTTGGAACGTTTAGTTTTCGTCATTGGGCAAATGAACAAAATTGTCAAATTTTAGAGAAATCAATCCACATACGACCTAAAAACGTCCGCTTCTTTGCGATGAAGTTTGGTTTCAACCAATAGTGCCACATACATACATACATAACTGGCCATTACAACTCTTCAATCAGGGTTACGACCTAGCTTCTCACACCACTAATGTTGTGCGTGTTAATTCTATACATGAGTGGTGTGACCTACAGTTTAAAGTCGATTCCGAACGTCAGATTTTTTGAGAAATTTTTCATGGCAATTTTATTTACTCTCCGAGTTTTTGCCAGATATCTGCTGACGAAGTCACTGAAGAAATATTATTTTTTGATGTCTGACCGGGGATTTGACCTTTCATCTAATAAACCAACACACTGCCTTCTAGACCATGGCGACTATTGCCATATTGGGACATGGCAATTTCTTATATCCTGCACTAGCACGCTAGACTCTTTCTTGTGGGTTTTCTTAAGTCGCCGGTGAATGCAATCCAAAACTTCTTTACAGCCAATTATTTAATAGATGGCACAGCCTATTGCTGCTATTATTTCCATATGCAAATGATTTCGCTTAGCTGTAATAATATCTGTAATGTGTGTGAAGCGATACAAGAATGCAGAGTGTATTGTTCAATTCATTAGAAATATGCGTTTCTCACTCTCGACTCGTAATGTTCTCCTTAATTTTTCGCTTAGTTTGCTTACAGAATCAGTTATTTGATGTCAAATCGACTACGAGATTCATTTCGCCTCGGTTTTGTTTTTTGCTTGGCTTAAAATGGTTTTAAAAGAGGCATGCTTTACTGTGAAGTAGGCCGAGTCTGATAGTTAGTGTGTTGGCTTATAAGACGTGAGGAGGAGTTACTCACACAGATTTCTGTAAAAAGAACTCTGAGTTTAAGTAAAATTGCCATGAAAAGTGGCTCCAAAAACAATATTGTCCGCTCGGAGTCGACTTATACATGCCACTCATGTATAAAATTAACACAATCAACATTTGTGGTGTGAGAAGTTATGTTGTAATCTTGACTGAAGGGTTGTATAGCTCAATTATATGTATATATGTATACTTTAGTATTAAACCCTGTATGTTACATGTCAGCCCATCAGTTTTACTTCATGTATTATGCATTATGGGCATCCTTTATGCCCTTAAGTGAGCCTTAAAGCTAATACAGGAATAAGAGCCGTTCTCTAACATTAAGTAAAGTCGATAAATAAATGTAAAACCTATTAAAACGAAATTGAGGAACTTATCGAATATTAAATTGTTGTTCTTTTCAAGTATAAATTAATGGCTATATTAGATGTTTATTTATGGTAAAAATTATTATAAAAACCCTGCCTTCAATTTAGGTTAACAGTGTACAGTTTTTTTGAAACATTTATGGAAATAAAAAATAATACAACAAATTTATATTCTTCTTTCAGAGCACAAAATATTTATTCCCAATTTGCATATTTTGTGACACTAAATTGAACACTTTCTGGTTAAAAATTTCCAAAAAAAAAAAAAAAAAAAATTTTTTTGTTTGTTTGTAGAAGTTTTTATTTTTCCCTTGCTTTTTGTTTCTTTTGTTTTTGTTTTATTATTGGTTTTCAAAATTTAATATTTCACATACAAACAATATTTTCCTTTTTTTTTGTTTTTGTTATTATTTCTAATCCATACTTCAATTATACTTTAGGGAAATTTCGTATGCCAAATTGTGAACATCGAACTGCGCTATTTATTAGGATTTTTAAACAAACAAACAAACAAACACTACGTGTTCAAACATAGTTTGGTTTGATATTTCCCATTAATCCATTTTAATATAGCCAAAGCGTAACAATAACAACATTATTATATACATGGATACATGCATACATACATACATTCAATGTTTACATTATAATCCAATTTTTTTTCCCAGTTTTTGCTTGTGCTATTGTGATTTGCTTGTGCATATTTTGCAAAATATCAGGAGGGGTGGTCAATATGACCATTTTTGTTTAAATATCCGGCATATAAAAAAATATATTTTTACAGGAGCCAATGGGAAAGTGAAAAAAAAGTTGAAAAATAAAACAAACAAAAAAAAAAAAAAAAAAAAGAAATCAACATACTTTTTAGTTGCCATTTAAAATAAATGCCGAAAAATTTTTGTAAATGGCAAAAGTTTTGATGACTTGGAATTTTGTTTATGTTTTTAATTCAGTGAAAGAATGTAAATTTTTGCGGTAACCACACCAGAGTTATAGAATATTATTGAAAAAATTGCTTCGAACAAAATCGATGAATAAAATTTTTGTAATATTTTTATGATTGTATAATGGAAATGATTTTAATCTTATTTTCTTTGTTAAGAATTATTTAAAAAATTTTTTTTTTGGGTAAAAATTTTTTGCATAACCTTAATTGCCAGGGGCTTAAAACAAAGTTGTGCATAACCAACAACGTTAAATCGTTTTCTTCAATGCTGTACTAATTCTTTTTTATGTTATTATTCGGAAATATTTCCACGGCGATCTGCTCAGCTGATTTCTGGCAAAAACTACTGAGAGTAAATAAAAAAAAAAGTTTCTTTAAAAATCTATCGTTCGGAGTCGACTTTAAACGGTAGGTCCGGCACTCATGTATACAATTTACATAAACACATAAGTGGTGTTAGAAGCTAGGCCGTAATCCTGACTGAACGGTTGTAATAGACAATTATGTATTATGTATTCGTGTTTGGTTTGTTTACAAAAGTGATCAAAATTTACTTTTCTTATACCAAAATTTGGCGTTTTTATCGATAATATTTTGCCGATGTTTTTAATTCAGTGAAGAATGTAATTATTTGCGGTAACACACAGAGTTATAGAATATTATTGAAAAAATTGCTTCGAACAAAATCGATGAATAAAATTTTTGTAATATTTTTATGATTGTATAATGGAAATGATTTTAATCTTATTTTCTTTGTTAAGAATTATTTAAAAAATTTTTTTTGTTGGTGTAAAAATTTTTTGCATAACACTTAATTGCCAGGGGCTTAAAACAAAGTTGTGCATAACCAACAACGTTAATCGTTTCTTCAATGCTGTACTAATTCTTTTTTATGTTATTATTCGGAAATATTTCCACGGCGATCTGCTAGCTGATTTCTGGCAAAAACTCTGAGAGGTAAAAAAAAAAAAAGTTTCTTTAAAAATCTATCGTTCGGAGTCGACTTTAAACGGTAGGTCCCGGCACTCATGTATACAATTTACATAAACACATAAGTGGTGTTTAGAAGCCTAGGCCGTAATCCTGACTGAACGGTTGTAATAGACAATTATGTATTATGTATTCGTGTTTGGTTTGTTTACAAAAGTGATCAAAATTTACTTTTCTTATACCAAAATTTGGCGTTTTATCGATAATATTTTGCCATCTTTTGCGTAAAGCCTTTAATCTATTCCGGCATCGTTTTCGATCTAGCTTCTCACTACCACTTATGCTGTGTGTGTTAATTTTATACATGCTTGGCTCACCTACAGCTTCATGTTGATTTCAGGCATAATTGGTTATTAGAACACTTCAGTTCGGATTACGATTTAGTTCACACAGCGCTTATGTTGTGTGTGTTAATTTTATACGTGAGGTCGGGTATCTACGGTTTAAAGTCGATTACAAACGATATATCTTTGAGGAATTTTCCACAGCAATTTTTATATAACTTTCAGGGCTTTTCCAGAAATCTGCTGCGTGGAAGTCGCTGTGAAAATAGTTTCATATTTCGTTCTGTTAGGATGTCTGACCTGGCGTCACCGTAAGCCGTGGCCTTAAGTAATGGATATGACAGAATTACTCACCCAAACTCTTTCCGAGTCTAAGAAGTTTTGTTCATTTATAGTGATGTGAAAATGGAGACTAAAATCTATCATTAGATCACATTGTAGAATCGCATAATGTATAATTCCCTTTCAATTTCATTTCAATCACACACAAGGTTATTATCTTTTTTTCTCTAAGATCTGTAAAAATTCACCTTTTTTACACCAGTATGACATTATAGTTGCATGTTTTCCCCTTTTCACCGTCCGTAATCATTCGTTTCGGTACCAGTACGATGGGGTTTCATGTATTTCAAATAATTGATAACTGTTTGGTGTAAAAGTTTTAATTTTTTTTCAACAATTTTAATTCATTTCATAGACTTTTTAGCAGTATTTAATATCAAAACCATTTCCTCGATTCTTTAAGTTACAACATCGTCACCGTATTTACGTTGTTATTGTCACTGACGTGAAGAAGTACTTTAGTACAGTGAGAACATGAGCTATTGTTTAGAGCCCTCAATCTATTTGGTGGCCACTATAATGTCTTACACCAAAATCTGCTCGGAGAAACTTTAGGCTGTTATTCGTTGTTAAGAAGAAAAATTTCCAGACCCGCACCCTATATTCATTCATATCTTTCTGTCTGTAATACATTAAGTCTTCACTGGTTTAAATAATTATTGTCATCATAACATCGCTCATCATCACCCGATCCCGATTTTGAACACTTGTATTTGAGCCTTTAGAGCCTTGTCAAAAGATCTGTAACCAAACCCAAGTTATTGCTGAATAATCTAATGAATGAAATCAAATATCTTCATGTTTTAATATCCCAAGAAAAGTTTTGATGACTTCAAACCTATTTTGTTTAAGAAGAGTCTTTACTTCTCTTTATTTTCCCCTTCGCTGATGTTTCTTTCCAAATATTATTTCCATCCTTTACAGAAACGTTCTAATTCAAAAAAAATAGATTCATCAATATGCCAACTTTCATTCCCGCAAACTCATCTGAGTGCTCATTCCTGCGAAGTTCCGCCTGACCTGCAGCTCAGTAGAGTGTAACCTAAATTTGTTAGCCTAGCTTATTCAACTAATCACGATAGTTTCATATTAATTTCTAATTAATCTCGTAAGAGCTAAGTGCTCCAATGCCGGCCCGACTGTGAGGTAGTATTGCTAGCATTAAGAGCGGCAAATTCAATGAATAGTTGTCACCATAAGTACTTATCATAAATTCAAATTGCAAATGATCTTTCTGGCGATTATTTTAGCGTCATCTATGGTTATAAAATATTGTTTCACGCCCAGCACAATTAGCATTAGTCGGTACAGTATTCTCGCTGGTATGGTAGCTGAGGTAACTTCCTTTTAGGCAAAAGTAGCATCAAGTTGTTTAATTTTTTTTTTCATTCCAACAACCTATAAAACATTTTTTAAAGAAATTTTAAGAATATAAAAAAATTGTTTGTGCATTTAACTTCCCAAAAGCGTCTTAATTTTCTCTTGTGGATTTTGTTTTAATTTAAATTGTTTTTGTGTTTATTTTTCAGGTTGGTATGTCACGTTTGAATTATACACCCACCACTGATTTGGATTATGGCACAATCTCATGTTGGGCTCGCAATTCCATTGGTGTGCAGAAATCTCCCTGCATTTTTCAAATTGTTGCAGCTGGTAAGTATATATGCCACCTTCCTGCCATATGATCAATTTATTTAACTTTGCCATGAAGGCCAAATCTTGGAATTTTCCTTAATTAATTAAATGCACAGGAATGTAGAAAAAAAAAGAAAAGAAAAAGCAAATCGAATAACTTAGCAATTACTTTACAGGTCGTCCGTTTCCACTGCAGAATTGTTCGATAACAAACCAATCAGCAGATTCTCTACAAGTTGATTGCATTGAGGGGTTCGATGGTGGTCTACCACAAAGTTTCATGTTGGAATTGGTTGAATTAAACAATTTGCGTTTAGCACGTAATATTACATTGCAGGTAAGTTTATCTACTCCTCCACAGACATTACCATAAACAGCTTCAGTGTGAGTGTAATTACTTTATATACAGTTTGCCATACAGCTGGCAAATTGAAGTTCAAATAAGTGCAACAAATGACAAATCTTGGCAAAAGCATTGTGTTACTTAATATTTGTTAGTTGATTACAGTTTGATGTGATGAGAAAATATTATTTGAATTCCGAATTCTAATTCTTTCGGTACAAAATACTACAACGTTTGTGCATTCTTATTGGATACCTAATAGTGGTTGCACAAATAGTTGCTTAACTTTTCTTTTTCTCTTACATATAATGGAGGTTTTAATATGCGACCGTGTGTGTGTGTGTGTTCTTTCTTTTTTAATTTTTCCTTGCAAATCCCCCACACACATTCACATGCTCATACATACTATATGTGTGGCAAGAAAACGGGGGAAAACGGGGGAAGAAGCAAAAACTTTGTGAAACTTTTCACGAAAATTGTTCAACACAGTAAAATATCAATTGCCGAAATTAAAAAAGTTTTTTTTTTGCCCAACAAACTTTTACGTTCGTTTGCTAAACGAAATGAAAAAATTTAAGAAATTGCCATAGAATTTCGCCATTTTTTTCTTTTTTTTTTAAATATTTTCTCTTCTTCTCTTTTTTTTATTTTCTATTAATATTCAATGTCTAGTATATGCATGTATGTGTACACTGTACATACATAGGTATGTTGTGGTTTATTTTTCTGTTGGTAATTTAATTTTTTTATTTTTAACCAAAACCAAACAAAACAAAACAAAACAAAAAAAAAAGTTTTCTTTTCTAAATTTATGAATTTATATTTGAAAAATATCATGTGTTGATAACCCAAATGAGAAAGAATCAAGAAAAGAAGTACAAAAAACAAGCTCTAGCACACATGCCTCAAGTATTTTATTTCAGCACCAGCTTTTATTATTTCTTAGAAACCAAATGAATATTTTATTTTGTTTCTTGGTAATTGGTTTCAACAAATTGAAGATTTTTATAGAATGTTTTGAAGTTTTCTAATTTCACGAAAGTTAGGCTTTGGGTTTCTAAAAACAATACAGGAAATCTAATTCCTTATACGCAACCACACAATATAAAGACATAAGTGTTCTAAAACCATATATCCTAGCCTATGACAAACCACTGTGAGATAACATATGTGGAATATATAGGGTAAGCCATCTATCGGCTTAAGCTCGATTATTTCCAATTTGGCAATACTTCAGTCATTCTGTTCTGTCACAAAATTCGGTATATTATTTCTATTGAATGTAAATTTATTTACAAAACAAAGGCAAAAACAAAATTTTGTATAAAATTTTGTCGTAGAGAACAACCAACACTGGCTGGTAAACGCAAGTTTATTGCCAAAGTTCGTGAAAGTGGTTTCATTCTTAATGCACTCAGACATAAGCGTGCTCGTACAGTGCGTACACCCTAAAGTAACGAAACTGTGACTGAAACATCAACTTGTCATCGTTCTTAAGAATTGAACATTTTACATACCAGTCTACATGGAATTTGGCGAAAAGATCTCGCTATAACGCCTGGCAAAGTTCAATTGGCTCAAGAGTTTTCGCTTTGCTAGATGGACCAACGGGAAACTGCTGGATGATGTCGATTTTGCCCAAAATAGATCATCTTTTCGATTGAAGTTCATTTTCAGCTTAATGGGTACGTTAATATGCCGAACTGCCAGATTTGGGGCTCAGAAAACCCTCATGTGGTCTTGCAGAAGCCAATGCACCCATTACGAGTGATGAGCGGAGGCATCATTGTCCCCTATTTCTTTGAAAATGAGGACGCCCCAAACCATTACGGTCAATGCAGACACCTATAGCACCATGATAACCGATTTTTTTGTACTCGCTCTTCATGGTGTGATGTGAAGGATGTTTGATTTCAACATGATTAAGCAACTTGTCACACATCTCATATCACAATCGACTTATTGCGCCAAACGTTTGAAGACCCGAATGATAATGTCAATTGATCGCCAAGAAGCTGCGATTTGTCATCGTTAGACTATTTTCTATGCGGCGCCATTATAGAACAGTGAAACCGTTTTTATTTTATTGCATTTTTAAATTTAAACTTTTAAATCACGTACCCTATACATGCATATATAATTGGTCTTTAGAAGCCTTCAGTCAAGATTATGAGCTATCTTCTCACACCACTTATAATGCACAGGCCTACGGTTTATAGTCAATTCCGAAGGACAGAATTTTGGGCAACGTATTTGTGGCAATTTTATTTTACTCTCCGAGTTTTTGCCGGAAATCTACTGAAAAGCAGTGGCGAGAAGAAATATTTCTTTTTTATTGCAGATGTCTGACCTGAAATTTGACTGTATTGCTCTCAAGTCTAATAAGCCAACACACTACCTGCTAGACTACCGCCATGGTTTCACTGGTTTGAGAAATTTCATGTATTCTATTACTCCGGCACACAAATCTGACAGAATTTCTAATTCGCATGCAAATACGTTCTAAATGAAAAAGGTCCGGAGGGTTCAAATTACAAGTTCGGGAAGAAACCATATGCTGTGATCATCTAATTCAGTTTCGTTTTGTTGAACATGTCTGACCTGATGTTTGAAACGTGGCCTCACGTCTATTAAGTTAACACACTTCCTACCAGAC
>QOCX01000339.1:4252-22108 GCA_005959815.1 Sarcophaga bullata | reverse complement strand
ACTAATGTGGAATATAACATGATTTAAATATCCGCCACGGTTCTCTAGGTTAAGCGTATCCAAAACATTCTATTTTCTATGACTCTGGCGCACTAATCTGTCTGAACTTCCTATTAACATGTACCTGCATTCTAAAAATAAAGGTTAAAGGCGTTAAAGTTGCATTGTCCTTTTATTGAAACCACATGTTATGGATGCCCTGATAATCCAATTCAAGTTACAAGAAGTTATTAATCATCAACCTCTAGTGCTTGCCGTTGTCAGTGATAATCTGTCTAACTTTAGTATTTTAATGAGCAAGATTTGGATTAAATTACCATGATTTTATTTTATATCGTTAAATTTCTCGTATGATATCGAAAATAATTCTTATTTTTTCCAAATTTCAGCACACAAATAGTCCTGTAACATTTTTTATAGACAATTTGGATCCCAGTGCCACATATCGTATGATTATATTTGCTGTCAATGCTAAAGGACGTTCAGAGCCGATAATTATTGACGACATCAATTTTAAAGGTGTTGCCAAATTTACAGGTAAGCTCCCACATAAAAATACAACACAATTATTTGTTTACTTTTTAAATTTTACGTACAAGCCAGGGTATTCATAGGTATTGTAGTGTATAAGCAACAGAGATCGGCAATGAATCGGTTTTTTACGCTACTCATAAGCACTCATGAACTTTTAAGTATGAGTGAGTCAACAATATTGAAATTTATTTACGGATTTATTCGTACTCACAACAACGTTGATTTATAAGTACAGGTTTCAATGAGTATGCGTACAACGTTGACATCAAACTCATTACCATTGGAAATATATTTGATTCATTTAGATTCACAACGTTGTAAAATAGTGATTCGAGTGCCACGAATCATTCATTAAAATTTACAGTCTTAGTTATTGTATTGTTACATTTACAAAAGAAAAAGAGACACATAAGCAAAAAACACAGAGAACCAAGCAGAGCCAATACACAACCTTCTAGCGAGTATTATAGTGCTCATACTCCAATCATACTTATTTTGTGATTCTTGTTCATGTTGAGTCATTGAGAGTAGAAATCATCAGCATCATACGTGTCGTTAAGTATGAATATGATGAGTACTTCAAACCTTGAATATGTGTAGAGGTTCCATGATATTGAAATAAGTATGAACGCCTAAAAGTATCAGAAATTATGAGTATGATTCGAATCCACACATCCTTTTGAATACGCTTTTCTGATCTCTGAAAATGTAATCCTGCTGCATAGACAAGAAGTTCGTTCCATTACAGGAAGCCAATAATGAAGGTAGCTGTCTTGACATCTACCGTCGATATAGTATGTGCTCCTATGCTTATGAGAATTTTTTACAAATTTTTCGTCTTTCAAATATTACGTATACGCTAGGGTGTCCAGAGGTATTGTAGTGTGTGTAAGCAAATTCTGTTGTTTAACATGTTTAAAGAAACAAAAAAATTCAAATTATTTTTATTTGTTTTTGTTTTTCTATGTACATCACTTCAAAATGTACATTTAAAGTAGCATAGTTACCATAAAGCTTAAGTGCTTTCTAATAAAGACAACAACAACAACAATAGCAGCATATGAAATGATTTGAAACAAATTGCTAATAATTTGAAATTTTCCTCTTCCTAATAATAAGTATTCAAAGTAAATCACAATTGTTTCGAAAACCTTTACACCCCCTCCCCCTCCCCCTTATTTCAAACTAAAAGTATACGATGCAACTTAGATATCCATAAACCATAAAATATTGTACCTTAGGGCGGATATGAAAAAGAAAAAAAAAATGAAATGAAAATATCAATAAAAATTGCATTATGCAAAACAGGATATTGACTTTCAATATACATATACATACATACATACACATGCAGACTTGGTATACATTGTAGTGCTTTTTTTTTTTTTTTTTTTGTTCCTGCTCGATATACAAGTTGCAAATTTTTGTCTGCATATGAAAAAAAAAAGAAATTTGAAAGAGAACTATTGGTTTGATAAGTGTAAATGTGTATGCAAGTATGTGTATGATGTGTAAGTATTTGTTTTTTTGTTCATAGCTTCCGCTGGCATAAAATAACTTCCACTTATGAACTTATTTGTTGGAGATCAAAATATATGCATTTATCTTATCATATGCATATTGTATATTCATTTGAAGGCATACAATGTAAGAGGGAAGTTGGGAAATTAAATGTCTTTATATAAGTATATACTACACGATCTTAGTGTATTTATTAATATGGAAAGAATAGCTTATGATTATATAAACATACTTACATACACGATTATTTATTACAACTCTTTAGTCAGTATTACAAACTAGCTTCCCATACCACTTATGTTGTATGTGTTCTACGTGGCGGAACCTCTATTTTAAAGTCGTTTCTGAACGATTGATTTTTGAGAAAATTTTCAAAGGTTTTGCCATTATTTTAATTTAAAATACTTTGGTGTCTCATGTGTCTCATTTCCGTACAACTACGTCTGCTTGCGCCGCTGTCATTTCGCTGGCAACAAAGCAACGTTTGATAATTTATTTTTGAATATGTAACCCTGCTGCATAGACAAGAAGTTCGTGCCGATAACCTCCGTTTTATTATGAAAACCCAATAATGAGGGTATGTCTATTCATTAAATTTAAAAAATTCAACGATTATCACCGACCGCTGAAAATCTTCAGACGATCAATTTCTGTATTGCATGGTCGAAAGGCGTGTTTACGTTTTATGATACCTAGGATACATCTTTTTTTATCCTTTAAAGAGAACGTAGCAAATTCAATGAATATTGCTTGGATATTAAGTGTAATCTAGTGTACCTCTTTATATATTTTGGATAAAAATTTGGATCAAAACTAATGAAAGCTCAGCAATTTAACAACAAGGAAAAATTTATGGCATATTCCCTAAATTTCTTCAATTTCTTAAATTTTAGATGAGTAATGTTTGATAAAACTAATCAATTAAATGCCATAGAACATTGGTCGCGTAGTCTAGTAGGTACTGTGTGGCTTATAAGGCTACAGTTCAAACCCCAGGTCAGACATCTCCAACAAAAACAAATAAAAACAAAAAATTTTCTTAGGCGACTGTCATTCGTAGATTTGTGGCAAAAGCTTTGAAAGTAAATAAAATCTCCCATGAAAAGTTGCTCTAAAATCTGTTATTCCTAGACAACTTTAACCTATAGGCCCGCTACAACATATAAACTAACACACAAAAATAAGTGTATGAGAAGCTAAGCGTAATCCTGACGAGCGTTGTAATGGTCAATTGTGAATATATGAATGTGTCCAAGTTCAGTACCCTTGCTAAAATAACAGAATTAGCCTGACGTAACATATTCAAGCACTGTTTCCAGTATGTTTAGTCGATATTTAGCCCAATTCTGTAACCTCTTAAAGTTGATTTCTTTTGATTTTAGTTAAGTTAGATAGATAATTCCCTGGCCATCAAATAATGCAAACTGTATCGTTCCCAGTGTTAATTATGTATACACTTCCTGACCTCTTGTTTAAAACTTATCATAATAAACCGAGCTAGACCCAGACCTGCAGATAATAAAATTTTAAATTCTTTATTCGGATTATACTTTGTTTCTATATTTGAAAAAAAAACCTCGCCCTGAGTAAAAGTTTTAGTTCGACATTAACAGATTGATTGATTATTTTAAGACACTGTATATTTCTTGCTAGAATTAAGGTAGTGAAACTATTGAATATCACTCGGAAAGGCATACAGTATACTGGAATTAAAAAGTGTTCATGGTTCATTTCACACAAATTTGTGGTTTATACTGGTTACGTTAAAAAATTTTGCAACTGCCCTCCTAACACATACAAATAAGCATAACGTTTTAGTCGATGCACTTGTTGTGAGACTTATAATGGAGGGTTTTGCCGTAAGGAAAATACTGTAAATGTTCTTAGCAACACAGTTTTTTCTCTCGTTTTCTTCACTGACATCTCTGGCAGTAGCGTGTTTTTCTTTTTTCTTTTTTTTTTTCTTCTTATATTGCTTTAACCAGACAAGTTTGGGGAAAAAAGGAAGAAAAATTCAAACATAAAGTTACAAATGCAATATATTGTGCAAATCTTATGAATTTTTATGATAGACGAATAAAAAGTATTTTTCTTTTCATTTTTAAATTTTTTTATTTTTTTTTCTTTATTTTTAAAGAAAAGTGATTTGAAGTTGAATTATTTTATAATTTAATTTTATTGATTGTGTTTATATTATTGCTTATTTATTGTAATTAATTCCTTTAATTGTTAAGTATGATCATCTCTGTGCTTTCAAAGCCAACTACTAAATAATCCTCGTATAGATAGCAATCACTTATTGCAGGCTATGACAAGTAATTTAACAAAAATAATTAAATAATTAAACACACAACAAAACCAGTTTTCGAGGATATCGTCCAAGAACCATTCTGAAATTCCTTTCAATTTTATACTAAAAAGTGCAATTAAGTTGATGGGAACAAGGAAAGTCACAGATCATGATTAACCTGGCGGCCTCTAGAACGATCTTTGTTTTGCTGTATTGATGTTAACACGCAGGCCACAATATGCCCCTATACACGGAATGTTCGAACTTGTCACAAGTAAGGAGCTTTTGCCCAACAGGGGAATGCCTTCATGAAATGTAGAACAAGTATGTAAAAAACTTATATCATGCGACATATTTTACAACAGCCATGGGGTAAAGCATATATTCGTATGCGGATTTGCAGTTTTCTCTTTAGATTTACTTCTCTGAATGAGAGAATCTCAGCAAGATTGGTTGACCGTGGATCAACATCGCACACTCCTTACGCATATCTGCGGATGCAGTCTTTGGTTTCGAACTCTCGCGTCAACGAAACTAATGGAAGGATGACGCAGTTGGACTGAAAAACATACAAAAAAACGGTACAGTAAACTGCCACGCGAGTTATTGAGAGGGAGAGAGGAGAATAGGGAACAGGAAAGACGATTTTTAGGCGCGATATCCTGCGAAGCTAATAAGGCTATGTAGACTGACGTTAAGCTAGTACTGTAACTCTGTCAAGATAGGAATGAACCTCTACGTAGCTTTTGATGACGCGCGAGTTTAGACATCAACTTGGTCATTGACAGTGTTCCCAGATTTTAATGCTACTTTTAGCGCTACCAAGAGGGTATGACAATAATAAGAACCAAACGAAGTGTATGTTGCCTACAAGCAAAGAAATTTGGCTTATTAGAGCACAAATTACGGCCGATAACTAATGCGGTTTCCAAAACAAACTACTGATATGTGCTCAGTAGACAATTGAGTAGCAAAACCTTTCTCGTACTCTCATCCTCCAAATGTTTTTTGGTGGCGCAGAAGGCTGGAAGATGTTAAGCATATATATAGCAGCCTTGAGAGCTTTCGATACAGTGCGAGTTGGCATCTAGCGGCTGCGATGACTCGGCCATGTCGTTCAAAAGAGAATGCAGGGATTAGCGAAAGTCGGCGTAGAGGACGATCTTGTTCGTGTTGAAATGACGAAATCAAGGAAGCGCTGTCATTGATTAGTATGACCACCTAGCGAAAGCACACAAGAAGTAGGCTGAATTCTGTTAATCGGGTTGTTAATGGCTTTAAAAATTAATTGATAATTATTCAAGCACTTTTCATTTCTAACTAAGGTAGAGATAGTTTTACTCCTACTGTATAATCTAAGTTTAAGGAAAAATAACGTATAACTACAGGATGTTTTGTATTTTAGCACTTGACTTGTTCACTTTTTGTAGTCGTCTGCTATCAAATTTAAGTTTTTTTTTTAATCTTTTTTGTTTTCAACTCCCATTTTGTTTCTGCTCTTTTTTTGTTAACAATAAAGTTAAATAAATATTTACGCTGTACTTTTGGTTGTTGTGCTAAAGTTTTCTATTTGAAGGTTCATCTCTGACTCCTTTTACTTGTTCGCAGCTGTTTCGGTATTCAATAGTTGCAGACCTAAACACATACATTCCCCTTTTCTTTTCCCATGAAATTTTATGCGCTGTTGTTTGTTTACCAACAGTTTTTCGTTTTTCTCTGTGTTTCCGACAAAGAATAGCAAGATTTTTCCTTTTTCTAAAAAAAAAATTTTTTTTTTTTTGCTCCTGTCTGTACAACAATAATTTTTGCCATGGTTGTGCACGGTTGTTTTCATTCCCTTCTACATTCAATTGACTTTTTGGTCATCTTTACAATTGTTGTTCTATTTTTTGTCCGTATTTGTAGTCCTCTCTAGTTCGCCATGAAATAACTGTATACCGTTAAATGTATGTTACTGTTAGATTTATGCACACATTTACGTATGTTTGTGTGTGTGTTTGCTGCCTGTACTGACTTAAACTGTCTTCTGTAGTGTTGCATGGATGACTGGGTAATACTGTTTACATATTGATACTGCCTTTCTAGGTTTCTTCTGAGTGAGTTTGCCGGCAAACTTCAACAATGTCAGGGTTGCTATGGCTTTCTATAACGTCTAGTGAATTTTATGGTGGTTTAAACAAAGGTTCTCTTTTGTTTTCTTTTAGCATAAATCACAATGCTTCTAGACGTATGTATATCGTCAATGGCATAGCCATCTGCTGCCATACAATATAACAAATCGTCAGGTTAGGCGTATTTACGTGTACAATAGGGATGAAATAAAGGCTTATTTAAATAGAATTGCAACATAAAATGTTGTCTATGTCTACTAATTGTGACTGCTTCAAAGATTGAATTTATTTCTAAGATATTTTGAACGCTAATTGTTGGTACACAAGCATAATTGTAATGTGGAACAATGAATCATGTCTACGTATTATTAATTTTTTTTTTAATTTTTCTATTTCAGGTGCTTCCAATGGTTTAACCGTTCCTTTATCTCCATTTTTAGCTGGTCTTACACTATTTTGTGCTTTATTATTCGCCATATCTTGTATCATATTGGCAGCTATATACAGAAGATTTTCAAATCGGTAAGTTTTAATTATAATTACAGTTTAAAAATTAATTATTTTCCACAAAGAACTATCTTTTATAAAATTAAACATCATACATTTACTATAAGCATTTCTACTTCCTTACTTAATTGGTCATTAAAACCCTCTTCTCATATCACACATGTTGTGTGTCTTAATTTTATACACGAGAGTCGCTACCTAAAGTCTAAAGTCGATTCCGAACGACAGAATTTTCATGGTAATTTAATTTGCTGTCAGAGTTTTTGCCCGGAGAATACTGAGATGAAGTTGCTATACTGCTATGATGTATTGCTTTAAGTTGTGTTGAGTCTTTTACCTAAACTTCCTTCCGTTGGTTGGCTGTGTTACCTTAATGTCCTGGTGGATTTCCTTTGCAGTTGGGGGAGTTTGATTGTCTATTTTCTCTACCACATCTCAATACTTTTCGCATGGTAGATAACGTCAATTGAATTGTCTTCAAGAACTAGCAAAACTTTTCAATGAGAGAGTGCAAAAGAATCCATGACGCTAGCAAGAACTCAGGCTTTCGTGGATTACAACTTAACGAATTTTGCGTCACGACTTGGGCTTGTAATATTGAACTGACCGCAGTACTGAAGTTAAACGTGACAAGCATTGACAAGCACGTGTGTTCGATGACTGATGTCTGGAGCAATTGGCAATTGACAATAATTTTTATTGCGCAAGAGAAAAACAAAATTAGGGATATTCAGACAATAACAATCCACATGAGACCCAAGGGCGTTCAATGCCTCACAAAATACTTACTGTTTGATGTGCATTTTGGACTGACAGGTCATGTTATTACAGTCAATGGTGAGCCTTATGGGGCGATAGTTGGAAACTCTGAATGTCAACGACATGTTTGTTCAACACGATGGTGCAATAAGCCACACGCAAACAATTAATAAGAAAAAAGTTCAAGATAAAGCTTTGGCCAATCGATGATTGAATAATCTCTTAAGTATGAAGAAGCTTTCCATAAGAGCTATGCCACTCTTCCACGCAATCCGTAACAGACGAATCGTGTAATAACTTTGGAGGACTCTATTGCTTTGTGGAATCGCAATGTGGGTAGTTCAACAATGCGGACAGTGGATTTTTTCCAAGCAAATCGAACTTCAAAGTGAATTTCTTACGATAAAAATTATGATAAGCGTTTTTAAATCAATCTATAGCGTATTTAATGTCAACTTAATGGATCGCTTTAGTAAATATTTAAAGAAAAAATAAACAAAAAAGAACATTTGAGTCTGTGCGCGAAAAATGCTTAAATTTCATAGGAAAACCACTTGAATTGCTGACTGTTCCAGCACATTCTCCAGTGTTAGCATTGGGTGTCTAGACATATTTTAAAAACTACCATAAGATCAACAAATGTGTGTAGTAACGTTGGGCTATAGAGTTCAAAGGACAGTGTTTTGACAAGTGAACTGCTACAGATTAGACAAATATACGAATAACTTCATAGCAGAGTTTCTATATTATTTCGTTCTATCTTTAGACTTTAGATCATTCGTTGAGACATACAACGATTTTTTTCCTAAGAGCCAGTGTTTACTTAAAAAAAAAAAACATTATTGATCCACTCTGGTATATACTACATACCAGATATCAGTAATGAATCGTTCTTTTTCGCAGCTCATAAGCACTCATGAAATTTTGAATATAAGTGAGTCAATAATATTGAAATTTAACTATTCTGATTCATTCCAAAGCTCTACAACGTTTATTTCTAAGTACAGGTTGCAATGAGTATGCGTACAACGTTGAAATCAAACTCATACCATTCGAAATTTGTTTGATTCATAATTCTACACATTTAGCTTCATAACTTTAGAAAAATACTTATAAAAAGAAAAGAAAAAATGCACACAAGCAAAAAAGACAGAGCAGCAAGCAGAGCAAACACACAACCTTCTAGTAAGTATTTAAGTGTTCGTACTCGAATCATATTTATTTTGTGAGTCGCACATATGTTAAGCATAGAAGAGTCGAAATCAACAAAATCGTGCGTAGTGTTAAATGGGAGTATGATGAGTACTTCAGACTTTAAATATTAGTAGTATGAGTATGAATGCGTATACGTATCAGAAACTATTTTTGAATACTCATTGCTGATCTCTGCTACATACATGGTACGTACATGCATAATTGATTACTACAACCATTCAGTCAGGATTACAACCTAGATTCTCACAACACTAGAGATTTGTTTGTTACTTTTGTACATGAAAGGCGAGAACAAGAGTTTAAAATCGACTACGAATAACGGATTTTTGAGCATTTTTTTCATGGCAAATTTATTGACTCCCAAAGTTTTTCCCAGAAATATGCTGAGAGGATATCGCCGAAGAATTATTAAAATTTCTTTTTTTTCGGCATGTCTGATCTGGGCTGTTCTGTTATATACTACTGCCTATAGTTATTCGGAACAACTTACCAAACAAAGCTACTTCACTAGAATATTATTTCATTTTATCTTTAGACTTCATGCTATCTGTCACAACTAAAAAGTTTCTTAAAAAATGTACCTACATATGTAACCTATTTCAATATAAAAAAAAGAAACAAACAAACAAAAATTTAATTACAAGCTTTCCAATCTTATTAATTAAAATTTCCATACAAACGCCCACAATTTCTTTTATTTTTTCACAGCTCTGCCATTAAAATAAATTACACGTTAAAAATAAGCACAACGGGCACACACTGTAAAACCTTTAATGTTCTTGTGCGGAGGGAGGGGGGTTCGTAATTTTATTTAATTAAAAGTAATCGAATACTCGATAATATATTTCATGTTTGAAAGCGGAAACTAAATTAAAAGAAAATTACCAAAGGAAAGCAAAACCCTTAACATTTCCAGTTGATTGCGTTCACAGAGAGAAAGAGAGAGAGAGAGAGAGAGAGTAAGAAATTGTACAAACATTTTGACCAAACAGACCAACTAACAAATAGAAAAACTATAAAAAATTAATAGATTTCTGGCCGATAGCATGAAATTACAATCCATGGTTAATGCTACCTACGTACATACATTAAGTGAAGAAGAAGAAAAAGAAAGAAAGTAATCATTTGCTTAATATTAATGTTTTAAGGTTGAATTTTTGACATGGACTGTCAACGCTTAGCAAGCAATCAACCCCCGGCCACAACAACGAACGAGGGTGTGAAAGTGATTGTAAAAGCAAAATAATGGCGAGCTACTCTCTCTCTCCCTCTGAAATGAAGTAACGAAGAAGAGAAGAAAAAAATTATAATTTTTGTGTTATTTATTACTGTTACTTGGTTTTTTTTTTGGTGTTTTTGTTTTTGTTTTTGTTTCTGCCATTTTTTATTTAATTTACTTAATGTTGTACAGTTTGATGAACAGGCGTCAGTTTTTGGGTTTTTTTTTTGGCGTTGAATCTGCTGTTTTGGGAAATAAATATCTGTTTACAGTTATAGGCCTGTAGGCCAACACATTTTACTGCTTTAAGTTACTTAAGGAAATATACAGTGAGCGTCAAAAGATACTATACACCATGGATAAAATTCTTAAGAAAAGTGCCCGAAACAATTTTAAAATAAAAATAACGGTATTTATTTATTAATGCATATTATTTTTTAATGTATAGTTTCTTTTGATGCTCACTGTATATTTACAGTATATAACAAGAATTCTAGAAACAATACGGACTACTTATTAAACGAATTTAATATAAATTTTGAAATTTATTTTCTATTATTTGTACACAGAACAAATGACAACAATTTAAAGCCTACAAAGCATACACAACTCTCTATACCCGCCGACTGTCAATTGGATCCATTACAACCGAATCATCATCATAATCATTACGAACAGAATAATCATCAGGCCCATCATAGTCTATTACACTCGAACGGTGATGGCAAAATACAAATTGGTGTAGGCGGTGTTAGTGGTGGCGTTGGAGGTGGTGGTGGTGGTGGTACTTCGCCAACAGGCGTCAGCATTGGCATGGGTGTAATGGATACTTCAACGTTGAGGTCAAATACCCAAAGCCATCATCGTCAGTCACCGCAAATTATGGGTGATCCACCTGAAGGTGATGATACAGATCCTGATGTTATACCAAATCAATATGGTAAGTAGCTTGAAAATGGTTTTATAATACAAGAGTTTGCATCTGTTTCTGTTTCCTTTTAATATTTTTCTCTTTTTATTCTTTATTTTACATTGAAATTGTAAATGTTGCAAATTTGGCAATTATTGAAGATTGTTGTTGACACCGGTCATTGCCAGCTTGTTCACAAGTACTTTTGGCCAGCAACTACATTTTCACAAAGTAACAAATGAAATTCAATTGTTATACGTTAATGTTATTGAAAATAATGGGGCCAATAGCTTTTATTTTTTTTTTTTTTTTTGGTTTTTTTTGGTTTAACATTTGATGCCAAAAACTTCTATTCGAAATATTTTATTTACAAATAAAATCTCTCTTTGTATTTGTGGCTAAAAAGTCCACCTTACTGGCATATTTTTTCTTTTTTTTTTTATTTCCTACTAAATTTTGCATTCTTTTTTACGTTGAGATTTTCAATTCAAAACTGATTTCATTTCAATGTTGTGGCATAAAAATTTTCACTTTCTCTCTCTCTCTCTTTTTCTCGCGTATTTACGCAAAAATTTAATTACAGAAAAACGTCCATTAAAGTCAATGTTGGCTTCACCTATATTTCGTAGTCCATCAGCGCGTCTACTGCAACGTGACTATTGCACAACAGCGACAACAGATGCTGTTACCGATGGCAGTGTTGTGACAATGGGCAGTGGGAGTGTTATTGGCATAACAAACGGTTCGGCTTTAAGTAGCGCGGATGGTGTATCTAGTTTAGGTTCATTAAAAAGTAATAATGGCAGCCTTGGTGTCGGCAATGAGGTGCTGCATTACACATTTAGGCCAAGTAAACAAATTGTAAGTAAATAAGAATAAAAAAACAAAACAGAAAAAAAAACCTTGTAAATAAAAATAATCTGCATACAAACAAACACACACACACACACACACGCATACATATAACACATACACAGATGTGATTGAATGTATATAATTTGAATACGCAGTTCATATTTGTATAAAAATGTTACAAAAACAAATATTTTGCAAAAAAATTTAACACACATTAACACATTCATACGATGATAAGATAGAGGAGAGAGAGAGAGTGAAGAGAGAGAGAGTGAGAGAGAGAGAGTGAGAGAGCTAAAGCGCTATGTGCCACATAGCCCAAGCCTCATTGGTTGTTCTGCACAATCAGCTTTATGTCATGGTCAGTCTTAATAGAGTGAGGTGAAATAGGCCACCGAGATTGTGCTTTAGTTTTAAAGTTTTTCTTGTAGGTAGTTGCTTAACGCAAGTAGATGTGAATAAGTCACAAATCACTGTGGTCTTCAATCCCAATAGAAACCAAGCAATCGATTTAATTCAGCCTTCAATGGACATTTAACATGCATACACTCAGGATGACGACGACCTGGCTTTCCACACCACTTATTGTGGTGTGTTAATTTTATACATGAGTGTCGGGACCTACAGTCTAAAGTTGACTTGGAACGACAGGTGTTTGAGAAACTTTTCTTGGAAATTTTCATTTACACTCAGAGTTTATGCTAGAAATCTGCTGAGAGGAAGTCGCCAAAGAAATATTTCTTTTCATTTTGCTGGAGATGTCAAACCTGTGACATTTAAACGGTGTTATATTCTGAATAAATTGGCATCAATTGGTCTTTCTAATGAAAGATGATGTCTCAGACAAAGCTAGTTTCAATCCAATTGGAAAATACAGCCAATAATCTTTGTAAAGTCATATAACAAAAAGGCTAGTAAGACTAATTACTGTCCAAATCATAACATTAAAGTGGAAGTTATAAATTAAATTTTTTTTTCTTTTTTTTTTTTTTTTAAGGTACATATTTTAATTTTGTTTGTTGCTTTTATTGTGTTTTACTGCTGTAGTAATTAATAGTATGTGGCTTAGAAGCAATTATTCTAGTTAGACAATGCTGCTTGAAATAAGTGTATGTTTATTGTTGTGTTTTGTTAAATGAAAAGAGTACTTTTCAAACAAAAAATAAAAACAAAAACAAATACATTTGTTTATAAAACGCATGGTAATATTTCATTTGCCTTCTAATAGCCTAGGGGAATTAAAAAAACCCAACAATAATACACAATACCATTGTGTATTGTTACTATAGGTTGTTATATTCATTTTGTGCTCTCTCTCTCTCTCGCTCGCTCTCTCATCATGCTGCATATTTTTCCCTGCTACTGAAAGTAGTTTACTGAGTTTAAATAGAAATCAACATTGAAAACTGGAGAAAAAAACCTACACATACACATTTAAAAAAAAATAATACCTATACATACGACAAATGCTGCTGATTAAAATAGCCTTAATGCATATTGTATAAATACACAAACACACAGATACAGCACACCATCATACAACCATAGTTAATAGTACAAAGGATTAAATAAATAACGTTTCTTTGTTTTTTTTTATTTAAAATATTCATGTTGGTCAATGCCATTTTAAATTATAAATATTCTTCTTCTTCTTCTCTTTTTTATTTTTTATTATTTTTTGCATTTTCTTCTCTGCTATGGAACTTTTTTCTCTTGTTTTTTCTTTTGCTATGCTTTAAAAAAAAATGGCTGGCTTTGCAGAGTTATGCCACTTTGAATAAAAAAGGCATTACCACATGCAGTCCACCATTGGGTGTGGGTTTGCCCTATAGCAGTACGCCTACAACATCATCATCGCTATCGTCATATCATCCCACCACACAGCCGATGGAGGTAAGCCTCTTAAGTCCCAATAATCCATCGGTTACGTCATCGATAAGCGAATACAGATTTCGACCGGAGGTGGTGACAACATCAAATCGCATACAGGAAAGTTGTATTTAAAAAGAAAACACACACACACACACATAACATTTTTTTTAAATTAATATAACAACAACAACAACAATAAAATTAATATTTAATAGAAATTTTATTGTATTTGTGTTTGTCCAATTTGTTGTATTTTTTTTTCTTTTTTTTTTGTACAAATATTATGTCATTTAACACACATACACACATACACACACTAAGGTATCAATAATAACAATAAGACGCAATGTAATGAAATGAAATGACATGAACTGAGTATAACGTATTTATTGTTGTTATTATGATGATGATGATAATGATTATGTATTGTATAGTATTATGTAATTGTATATTGTAATTGTATATTGTAATTTAAAATTTAATAAATAATGAATGTATTATATGCCGCTTAGTCCATACAGTTCGATGTAGTGTTAATCGTAATAATTAATCATAATTTAATTATAAATTTTTTCTATTTATTTATGTTAACAACAATATTGTTGTATTTGTTGTTATCACTTACAACTGCTATTTATAATACAAACTATTTACTACTGTTACTATTACTAAAAAAAAAATACGGAGTAAATAAGACCGACGACTGCTTAAATATAATAAAAAATATAAAAATATTTTTTGTTAATATTTTCTTCGTTGAAAATCATTTTGTATTGTACGATCATTGTATTGCTCTTTACGAATTAACCATAAGCTAGAATTTTTTTTGTTCGGATTTGTTGTAAATATTTGCAGAGATTTTAGAAAAGCAAGTGTCTTGCCTTTTAAAAACGTTTGAAATATGAGCTTGTAAAGTGGAAATAAAAATAAAAATAAAAATTGTGTTCAGTTTTAATTAAATCCTTTATTTAACGCCAAATTTTGTGTGCCACTGTTCACAACTAGTTCAAACAACAAGCAATTGCTTTATTTTGTTATTCCTTTTGTTTATGCCCTTTGCGATAAACAACAACAACTATTAGACAATTGTTCTGTAGATCTTTGTAACAGAGATCTTCAAACCGCGATTGTTTTCTTGACAAGCAACGCGTCTTCACACAAGTCTGACTGAACTACTACTCTGACTCCGAATGCTTTGCCTTGCCGTTTATATAGCGACGTAAACAGTCTGATGAATGTTCTCGTAGGCAAGGGTTTTGGTTTTCGCCTTGATGAGAATACTATGAATGTAAACGTCGTTGTTTACATTTATTTATGCTATCTTATTTGTTGTTTTTGTATCTTGTTTAAATTCGTCCTAGCAGTGTTGTTGTTGCTTGTTGTTTACTATTCCGCAAATAGTAATGTTGTTGTCATATTTTCGTTTATTTGCTAATCAAGTAAACAAGTCCGTTGTTTTGTTTTTGTAGCTTTTGTTTAACATTTTAATGTTAAACAATATTACACCATTTCCTAATTCGTAAAAATATTTTATCATTAATATAATTTTTAAAATTTTTAACTAAGAAGAAAGAAATTCACCAAAAACTTTTCTATGCAGTTTTATTAGAAATAATTCACTTGAATTTGAACAGACAATATTTGATTCAGAAACTAGACATGTTATAAAATATTGCGAGCTATTGGTTGCAATTAAAAAGTGAACGAAAAAGGCTAAATTAAAACAGAAGACCAGGCCAGAACCAATTCGATTTTCAAAGTCAAAAAACGATGCCACATAAATATACACGCTAAACCTTTTAAAAACTTATAAGGCACTTCTAATATGGAGAGACCTTTATATGGAGAATATATGGAGACCTTTATCCAGTACTTCATACCTTAAAATGTAAATACAACAAAGTGTTTGTGTGATAATCATAGAAATTTATAATTCGTTTAAATATAACATCATTGATATGTCCGCACGACTTTTCTGGGTAGAGTTAATAAGAAATGTTCAATTTCGCATTATTATTCTGGAGCATAGTCAGTTCACATTAGCTGCATGTAAGTTGATCACTCCTTCAAATAGCTTGTGCAGAATATACAATGTGACATGAAATGTGTGGCACATATTGTCATCATATTGAAGTCATGTACCATTAGTGTTGAGAATGTAATTTTCGAAGTATATTGCTTACAGCATACATTGACGGAAATTATGACCTTTAAAAATTGAATATTAATAATAGAATCGTGTAGAGATATTGGATAAATTAAAACGCGGCATCATGTTACAATTATCCCTCGAACGTTCCTTTGCAGACATACAGTCGAAAGAGCAAACGCGGGCCGCTCCTAGTACCGCCGAGCCACATATCATTCCCCCTTAGCATTTTCATAAATTTGACAAAAGTTTTGTATCAAAATTTATACTTTTTATATTTTATATTTCATTATTTATTTCTGTTTTATTATAACACAATCCAAATTTTTTATATTTTTCACAAATAAAAGAAAAATAAGGAAGACAATTTTGGTGACTCTACATTTTGCGAACGCAAAAGTCGTAAGTACGTCCTCGCCAATATTTAACGAAAAAGCATCTGTTAACTCACGCCATAAAGTATTTTATTAAAAATCGTTACAAACATAAATTCGACATTAACTCGTAAATTAAAAATATGTTTAAAAGTATTCGTCCTATATTGACGCCTGCCAAAAGGAGCTCCACCAGACATAATTCTCTGCTTATTACCTCCTCTCTCTCTCTGTTTTAATGAAATCATAAAAAACTTCTGCTCTTCGTTTTAGAATAGAACAGAATAAATTATGAAACTAAATGTATCAAAAACTACGAACACTTTGCTTACAAACCTTTCTGTTACCAAATACTCATGAAATCTGCCATACAAATAACTATATTCGCCCCGGTACTAAGATTTTGCTGCTATCACTGTATAGCCCATGGTCTAGACGGCCTTCATTATAATTCTTCACAATGTTTTTTAGTTTTGATATTCTTCCATAATTAATTTAAATATAGAATTTAAGTAAGAATAACTAAATAAATGAAATATGACGAATTTTTCTTTAATGGTCTCAGCTGTCAAGACTAACGAGACTGCTAACTACTGACTGTTTATCTTTCACCATTCGTGATTAAATTTTAAAATACTGGAAGCGTTAGTTGGCCTTTACATTGTCACAATCCTATGTACCGTCCGAAATAACTGAAGATGGACGTTAATTGAGTCAGTCTTACGCTCATCTGGATGGTGCATTTTATATTTTGGATTTACACGACAATTATATAAACATCCCAAGCTCACGCAAGTACTTAGAAGTGGAAACCCCACCGTACAGAATAGGCTCCGCTCTACAGCTGACTTTTTCAAACAAAACATGATTTTTCAGCTTTGACAATTACTCACTCGGAGGTAAAGTTGCAGAATCTCGCTAACAAATTCAGAGCACTAATTTGTCACATAATGCTTTTTTCAGCTTGCAAGCTTAAGGATCTATGGATTGGACACGAATGCGGTTCAACAAGACGGTGCTGATTTCGTTGATTTCGATTTCTATAGGACAACTTTGTAGAGAAGAAATTGGAAAAAAATTGAAGCGACACCAATTCACCGGCCAACGCTATGCAACTTTGACATATGTCCTCCCAAAAACAGACAGTTTGGGTAATCCATCGTTTTTATGAGGATAATCACGCTTAGTATTACTGGAAGTATATTCGACAACCAATTTACTTACAAAATATGGTCAAAAATATTCGACCGCATCAATCTCATTTGGATCTGGGATCCTTTTATATGACTGTGGTAACATCAAGAGCACTGAAAATCAAACAATAACTTGTTGAAACTTCGATCTGCCAAATCAGTTTATACCACATCGCCAATGGTCGACAATAGACTCAACGCCTTGTGTTCGCGGAATTAGCCTCAGGCCCTCAGGGTTTCATAGAACACATCATATTCAGCAGACTGACTATACCGTATCAAATAACTGATGATGATAGTGTTAGACATTGATTCAATATTTCTTTTGAAAACCAGAAAGTCAGGCT
>QOCX01000338.1:127747-202874 GCA_005959815.1 Sarcophaga bullata | reverse complement strand
AAGATAAATGTCTCCCAAAAGTCCATCAAGCCGTCCATTCTTTCAAGCTTCGTTCCGGATATTTGTTGACTACAGTTTTGAAAAAATAGAATAGAAAAATACAAACGCCTTTTGGTAAATCATGCCGATAACCTGCGTAGAAAATTTTTTTTTCTCATACACAAAACTATTTAACAAAGAAACCAAGGATATATGTGGTCCCCTAAAGCTGCCTCTGAACTGAAAAAACTTCTCATCTAGATTTAGTCATGGTCTGATTGATTTAATAGTCTCCCCTTCTTACGTAGGGTTCACTAACCTGAATTTCAGCAAAAAATGGATCAGAACATCGATAAAAGTTCACCAAGAAACCCTTTTCAAACTGTTTGAATAATCATTTAATCGTTTTATGTTCCGAAACTAGTCCTGGACTTTTAAGCACGATTCTGTTTCTCGAATCTGGTTCCGCAACAATTTATCAGCATTCTGAAAAATGGCCTCTGAAAAATGGCCACGCCTGCAAATTGCGAATATTTTAGATGGCATAAGTTATACTAAACGATATTCAAACATTGGTTTTAAACAGTTACGGCCACAAAAAACTATTCTAGCTATATAACATAGAAAGACCAAGACATATTATCGGGTCTTTGGCACCGCTGTAGTTCATGGTCTCCTTGCCAACTTGCTCAATCTCGGTGGCCAGTTTCCATCAGCTCCGTGTGTGATGGCATTGCCCTCAAATTGCGCGAGTATAATATGCCTGTCGTTAGCGTCCAGGCCCAAATTCTAATTTCGACCCAAAGGAGTTGGTAATCAACGGCCTACAGCGCACGCGTTTGACAGTGATTGCCTGGCCAGCATCGTACGCAAAAATATTAAGAATCGAAGATACTTTTTGTCCTAGAGTTTAAAGCACACAAACTATAGATTTTTGAGAAACTTGTTATAAAACTGCTGGGGTTTGAACCATGGCCTCTTATAAACCAGCACAATACCTTGAACAGAATAACCACTTCAAACGTTTTTGCAAGGGAAATACGAAAAGTGAAAGAGACTTGCTTTCTTCTGGGCTGTAAAAACCAAAAAGTAAGGTGCTTAAACACTGCATTATACGATGATAGAAAGATAATATCCTGAATACTAATTCATAAATATCGACGGCGAATTGTTTCAAGAGCTATTATGCTTTAATGCCAATTCCTTATGCTAGGTATTGAGATCGGTTTACAAGACGGTTAGTGCATGTCCGCTGAACTTGGATTTCTATAAAGCTACCACAGTCACCTATCCTATCCTACCAATACTGTACTGTAACTATTATGTGGCACTCTAAGTAGTGCTCTCTGATATGCGTAATGCTCACACAGTCTACGATGACCATACCAATTGACTGTCTAGCTGAATAGGCGTTTTAAAATTATTTTTAAAAATCACTTTAAGTTCGTATGTCATGTGCAGTATTCGTTCATTTCCCATTGCCTGCGTAATTACTTAGGGGTTTTTTTTTTGGTTTGGTGTTCATCAATCAATAAAATGAACTTAAAATTAACACGCGGACAAAAGGCAACCATGTGTAGCAAATTACTATGTTTATTATTGTTGACATTTGGGTGCGAACATATTGTCAAACAAACATAATTATTGAGTGAAATTAGGATAATTGAAAAATATCACTCTTACACAAGCATAAATATACAATTTGTATATGTATGTACATGTAAAGGACATATAGAAAAACCCAGCAAACATTGTTCATGTAGATCACTGTAATTTTTTTTTTTTTTTTGTAAAGCCACGTTCCAGTAACGTTTTACAGACCGAGCTGTATAGTGTATGTATGATACTGGATAGTATCTAGCCAAGCCCTCAATCTCTCACTTTGTTTAATAGAGGTAAACATTAAGGAAGTGCTATTCTGTTAACCGTTAGAACCCATAATTCATCGTATTTAATTGCTCCAAATGGAAACATTAAAAGTATTCAAGGTACTTTTGAATTTGAAACACAAACTTTCCTTTCCCATTATCCTTTTGAAATGTACCAAATAACATTACCTTCTATAAGACTACCCTGGTAGTCTAAAGCATGATGCGCTACACTATTAGCGTGAAGGTTGTGGATTCTATTCCCACCAGAGAATCTGGTCTCTTACTATACACGAAACATAAGGTTTAAGCTACTCATCTCTTAATAATGAATTCTATAATTTCCATAAATGAAGAATTAAAGCAATCAAATGTTTCCTGGGTTATGTTTGAACAAAAATTTTAGGTATGACAGACAGTTGGTATGTGCATTAAGTATGAATAAATTAAAAACGGAAATATTTTCACTTTAGAAAATATGCATGGGGCAAAAATTTATTTATTAATGACACGAGTAGACCATTAGCTTAATAAAGTTAATGAGATAAGCTTAAATAGATACGAGCGGGTAGTATGTGAAATTCATTCGTAGTATTTTCTAAATCCCATCGAATCATACAGGGCATGCCTGACGAACCCCGCCTTTAAACTGTATTGGTGTGAGAAGCTAGGTCGAAACCTAACTAAAGGTTTGTAGTCACCGATTAGTACATAAGTAATGATAAAGCCAGCAAGTCCGTTAAAGTCTTTTCAAAATGCCTAAAAACTATTCAACAAAAATGGTGTTTATATAGGTTAGGTTAGCGTTTAGGCAAGTTTACTCAGTGGCCATATGGCCCATTGTGTTAGGCCTTGTCATAATCCGTTAGCGGTGGATTTGAACAACAACATGGCAGCTTTTGTAGAAATCCTAGTGAGGCAGTGTAAGCCTGCCAGAGAAACTGTTAGTAGCGCAGTGCCCAGTTAGAATTCTCATTAAAATGCAAACCGTTTCTTGTCGAACTCATGTAGTGTAAAATATGTATGTTTGTATTCCGAATTACCGCAATTAAATTAAAAATACCGTTATCAATCTGTAGTCAATTTTAAATACGGGATGACTTCCAAATGAAGTCGCCGTGGTCTAGTAGGTAATGTGTTGACTTATTAGACTTGAGGCCTCGTTTCAAATCCCCGGTCAGATATCTAAACGAAAATATGAAAAAATATTTCTTTGGCGACTTTCTCTCAGCAGATTTCTGGCAAAAACTCTGTGAATAAAATGAAATTGGCATGAAAAGTTTTTCAAAAATCTGGCGTTTGGAATCGACTTTAAGCTGTAGGTCCCGGCACTCATGTATAACGTACAGAATATAAGTGGTGTGAGAAACTAGGTTGTAATCCTGACTAAAGGGTTGTAATGATTAATTATGTAGGATGACTTCCAAATTTACTTACATGCCAGACTCTCAAGTTTAGGAGATTTTTAAGTGGCCACGTTTTTCTGCAGAAGCTGTAGAAATGAGGAAGAGGAAGAGACTGTTCTTCACCTACTGGGAACATGCGCGGCACTATGTCAAAGGAGGAAGAGACATCTTGGTGCCTACTATATCGATGATCCAGCTGATTTGTCGAACATTGATATCGATAGTTTGAGTCGCTTCATTGGAAGCTCTAAGTGGTTTCAGGACTAGGGAATAAGTAACATTAATTGCGGTATCACATTGGGCCCCATGTGGCCTAAGTGCGTCCGTCCGAATTTTCTTGGAGGGTCGGCCAACTATACCTACCTACCTAAGTGACCACGTTTTCTTTTTTTTCCTTGTTCATTTTAATTCATTTCTGATTGCTTTTAATACTTTCGAACGTAAAAAAGGGCCACAAGAACAAATAATTAATTAATCCCTGCGAAATTGCGGTCTCTTTTAAAAGCTAAAAAACACAAGAGTCAGCCAAGAAAGTAAATTAACATGAGTAATTATGAACAGAAGCCAAAATGTAAATCAAAAGACCACAGCTTACAGACACCATAAGCTGGAGGAAAAAAAGACAGAGAGGAAGAAAATCTAAAGGAAAATGAAAAATAATTCCTTGTAATACCCTTGATTATAGCATGTATCGGTTTCATGTCAATTTGTGTGCCTTTGTATGTCTGTTTTTGTTTTTGTTTTTTTTTTTTTTTTTTTTTGTTTTGGCTATGTTTAACCGTCATAAATGTGGTTCAGTCCATGCAATGGAATATTGCATTTAAAGATTTTGACTGAAACTCATTTCGATAGCGATAATGCGATAGCCGTTGTTACATCGTTGGTGAGGGTTTCGACTTTCATTCTTTGGTTCTCTTAATAAGAAAGATGATCCATAATAAATGAGTTTGCAGAGATAATTTTTTCTGCAACATAAAGCAAAAAATATTATTATTTGAAGAAATTATCATTTCTTGCCACCTATATTTTGTTTCTTTATTTATTTACTTACACTGGCAGAAATAATACGTTTGAAATGTAACAAGAGATTCGAGAAATAATTGCAAACATCAGCACAACAATTGTTTGTTTGATAGGGTAACTGCTTAAGGGATAAAGGGGGGCGGGGATTGGTTTATTGCTGTTGCTGCTAATAATGTTGGAACACTGTCATTATTGTTATTTTTTATTGCCTTTTGTTAAATTGTAGTTTTTACGACCCTAACGTATACACACGTACAGCACAACATAGCAAAAGATATACAATTAAAGGGTAAACCAATTATGGTTATCATATGTAAAAATAAACAAAAATCCAAACGAATATTCACTAAAGAAACAAATCTTTACATAAACATACTTAAGAAACGAGCATATGTAATCGATTAAAATAATCGATAACCCATAAATGGTTCACTCTTTTAATAGAAAACTATTTTATTATTATTGTTATATCCCTACGCGAAGAGGGTGACAAGTGAATGAGAAATAAAATAAACAATGAATTGAAAGAAAATATAAAAGAAAATTCGTAAATTAACCAGTCATAATATTATTTCGATTCAGAATACATTCTGCTTCTCTTGGCATACGTATGAGTGTAATCAATGTACAGACAAAAGTAATCAAAAAGATTATTAACCTTCAAGTTAAAAGAAAATTTAGGGGAACTTTAGCTCTTTAATGTGTTTTTTTTTTTTCTTGAGCAGAATGATAAAATAATGGTTTGAAGTTGCAATAGTCAAGTAAGCATTGCTTTGGCTTAATAGACAGGAGGCCTCGGTTCAAATCCCAGTTCAGACATCTCCAGCAAAACGAAATATTTCTTTGGCGACTTCCTCTCAGCAGATTTATGGCAAAAGAAACTCTGTGAGTAAATAAAATTGTCAGGAAAAGGTTCTCAAACATATGTCGTTGGGAGCAGACTTTAAACTGTAGGTCCTGCCGCACATACAACATAAGTGGTATAGGAAACTAGATCGTCATCCTAACTAAAAAGGGTTGTAATGAGCAAATATGTATGTAATGGTTTCTTTGTCTTGCAACGCCACACAAAAAGATATGATGTTGTGTCCTTATTTCTTCTCCATCTTATTAACTACCGGACAACAAGGCTACTCCTTATCAAGCGACCTCTTCAACTTTGTAATGGAGAATATTTTACGGAAGACGGGTGGGCATCGCAGTGACATTATTTTTCATAAAAACATCCAGTTGCTTGCATACGCTGACGACATTAGCATCATAGGGCGTATCAAGCCATAATGTTACTGCAGAATTTAGTTCTATCAAATGGGAGCAACAAGTGAAGGCAAAACGAAATACATGTTGTCGACTAATAGAGACAAAGAACGTGGTGTATCCCGGATACATATAGTCAGAGAATTGGTTTATCTTGGCACCGCCCTTACCATCACAAAGTGATATCAAGCTGGAGATCAAGCGCAGGATCACTCTTGCCAATTGAGTAGCAGAGACCTCTCTCGTACGACTAAAGTAATACTCTACAAGACACTAATAAGCATGAAGTCTATTAAGCATTGATGCAGCAGCCTTGAGAATATTCGAGAGAAAAGTCCCACGTATGATCTTCGTTCCAGTGCGAATTAGCAATGATATCCGCATTTGATCCAACAATGCGCTTTATGAGCTCCTCAATGAAGTGGACATTGTGCAGTGTATTAACATCCAGCGGCAGCGCTCGCTCATGATCATGTCGTTCAAAGGGATGATAATACTCCGAAGTGACGGATATATGCTGCGGGGATTTGCGAAAGTCAGCGAAGAGGATAACCTTGCTTACACTAAAAGGACCAAGTCGTCATTGATTGGCAAAGTCACGCAAGTATCAGAGGCGCTTAACGAGGCGCAGACCAAAATCCGATAATCATGTTATTAATGGCCAATTAGGAAAATAAGAAGAATGTTAACCAACGGAGTATTTTTTTCGGGATCTACAGTTTAAAGCCGATTTCGAACGACAGACTTTTGAGAAACTCTTTCAGACTTTGGGCCAGCAATCTGCTGAGAAGAGGTCATCAAAGAAATTTTTTTTTACATTTCCCTTTGATGGATATGTCTGATCTGGGGTTTGAACCGTGGCTTCTCGTCTAGTAAGCTTCCACGCTACCTAATTGACTACTTGACTACAACTTCCCTGAATTCAGACCCATGAAATATAGTGTTACAAGGGGCTTCGTAGATAGAATAATTCATATTAGAGTTGAAAAATATTAGATCTTTACTCCACTACAACTAAACAACAAATAATGCTTTCGACTGACATCCAATATTAACTGTTTAATCGACTTCACGTGCAGAAGATTTCCAAATGAAATGACACACTAAAACTGGCCATTATTTTTTGTGTCTGATTACCAACCCTAAAAATCTAATACTTTAGATCTTTTCACAACCAGTCCATTGTCCATAAGTTAAGAAAGGATTTGTACTCGAATATATTCCATTTCAACTACTAAACAAATAACACACATACACATACAATCGCTTTGTTTTTAAGTGGCTTACTTCTATTGCCCATACGGATTCTTTACATTTTCTTTCTCTACAACTTTATTTCTACCACACACACTCTATTGACAAACACAGTTTCTATGAGTGTATGTCCGTCTGTCTGTCTGTAAGTAAGTATGGCTATTTGTCTGTTTCGCCTACGAGTGTTTCTATTGAGTGAACACTTTGGCAAAAAAACACTTGCATTTTTAAATGTTGGCTGGTCATTTGTGAAGACAAATAATATTGCCGACATAAAGTGGTAGAAAAAAAACACAATCATTTTATATGTCGTAGACACACACATACACTTATAACATGTGTAACAACAACAAACAGCAACTAGAGCGTATTATACTTATCTATCCTGTATACAGGGTATTTCAAGTATGCGTTTTCTCAAAAAATTTCTGTCGAATGAACGAATGATAAGTTCGATGTGATATTGGCCAAGCTAATCCAGTCAAGCTTCTAACAGATAAAGTTTATTTAAAAAACCGCAGAAAATTCAAGCCATATAAGACAACATTTAGCTTGGCATTGAAAAGATAGAGTCCTAGTTGTAGAGAAATTCCACCAAAAATTTTATCAAATTATTGTAGATGTGAAGCCACACGTTATTTAACATTCTAAAATTAAAAACTTAAACTTGCACAACCCTGTACATATTCATTTCGCATGTAATAAATAAAACAAAAGATAAACAATAATAACACCAGCAAAAACAACATAATGTAAACACATGAACTTCAATTGTATCCGTAAGTATGAATCATCATCAACATAATCACTTGGCATGGCAATATACGACGAATGGATGACTAGCTGGATAGCTGTCTGATATATGTATGTATGTATGAGTGAGTAAGAGTGTGTCCTTTTTCTCGCCTACTTGCCTGCCTGTGTTTATTTTTCTTAACCAACAAGGAAGTAATACGACCCATATCTTGTTGTTTAAATGTTTATCCTTTTTTGTTTTGTTTTCGTTTTGTTTTTGTTTTTGTTTTCTATGGAACTTTTCCTTTTTCTGTTTGTTTACCTTTGGAGTGGTAGGTTGATTGAAAAGTAATTGCAGATGACGAACTAAATTAGTTGCCAGGAAGAATAAAATGTGTAGCACACAACTTGATGTATCGCTTCACATATTGAACAGACTTCAGGTCAAGTTTTGAAATACCATCTGTTAGTGTAACAGAGATATGAATGTGATTTCTATGGTAATGAATGATGAAAATGTGCTTTAATGTATATATCCTAACATGTTCAACTATTTTATCCATTTCTCTGACAAATACTGTCAGGTACCTTCCAAAAGCAACAGTACTAAGTCCATAAGAATCTGTAGGAGGGTTGGTCATTACAACCCTTTAATCAGGATTACAGCCTAGTTTCTCACACTTTATACATGAGTAGCGGCACCCATAGTTTAATGTCGGCTCGGAACGACATATTTTTGAGAAATGTTTCATCGCAATTTTATTTATTCTAAGAGTTCTTGCCAGAAAGCGGAAGTTACCAAAGAATTCTTTTTTCCATATTTGGAGATGCCTGACCAGTGGTTTGCACCGAGGCCAACATACTAACTGCTAGACCATGGCAACTTCATAAGGTCATGTTCAACTATTTTATGATATTCAGATTCCTTGCAAAAGCAACAGTACTAAGTCAGGAAGAAGCTGTAGTAGATACTCTGCACAAAGGCTTTCTCTTTTGGGTTGGAAAAAGGTCCTAGTAATGCATTCAAAAAGTAATGAAACATCCCAATTCGATTCATACCCTTATGTTGTGATTCTTTATAAACCAGGCTTAAAAGTAAATTTATACTGAAACAACTAACAACGGAAAACTAAAAGAATTTTTCTGAACTGAATTACACCGATAGTCGCCGTAGTCTAGTAGGTAGTGTGTTGGCTTATTAGACGAAAGGTCTGGGTTCGATTCCCCGGTCAAACATCAAAAACGGAATATGAAAAAATATTTCTTCGGCGACTTCCTCTCAGCCGATCTTTCATTTAGAGTCGACTTTGAGCTGTTGGTCCCACCACTCATGTATAAAATTAACACGCACAACATAAGGGGTGAGAAGCTAGGCTGTAATCCTGACTGAAGGGTTGTAATGGCCAATTATGTATGTATGTATGTATGTATGTATGAATTACACCGATTTAAATCTAATTTCCACTCTACAACTAATGTGTACTCTATCCTACCTTAATATTCAATAATCGTTTCATCTTGTTGCAACCGTTCAGTGACGTTCCAATATTTTCCTTCGATCCATTTGCTATTTTTAGTTTCAAAAGAATGCCTAGATTCTAGGTACTCTTTCAACCTGATCCTAGAAATACTTTCTTAATTAATTGGCCATTAATTTATGCCTACTTTAGCATATCGTTCTAAGCGCCTCTGCTTCTTGTGCGTCTTTGCCAGTTGGTCACACCGATCGATAATAGGGCTTCCTCGACTTCAACTTTCCAATGCAAACAAAGTCATAATCTTCGCCGAGTTCAGCAAGTCATCGTATCTTAATCCATTCGAACCAGATGGACGAACCAGTGCAGCGTCCAGATGTTAATACGCTGAGCAACGTCCACGTTGTTGAGTAGCCCACACAGCTCATTGTTGGATCGAATACGGAAATTATCGTTAACTCGCACTGGCTCAAAAATCTTTTTCTCTCGAATACTCTCAAGTCTGCTGCATTAGTGCTTAATAGCCTCCAAGCTTTTGCGAAATTAGGTTAACAGAGAATGTTCTTAGGCAGATATGATCATTTGAACTGTACTATGTTTTCTATATTCCGTTATGCCACTTATTTTCTTAAGGTGGAACTTTCGATTGGCGTAATATTGTTGTTCGATGATGATATTCTTGATACCGCCGAATATTACAATTGAGTTGCTTGCCAACTTTCATAGAACTTTGTCAAACCATCCACTGTGGTTATAGAAAACTTATTTTAAATAAAAATTAGGCTATCACACTGGGTTTATTTTTTAAAAATAAAAACCCTATGAAAAGTATTACAACCATTAACACAAGCTTCACATTTGTTTTTTCTTTTTTAATGGCATAAACGGAAAGTGTTTTTATGCGAACTATACAAAAGCAAAGGCAAAGGCAAACAAGCAAAAAGTTTAAATGGCAGCCTCATATTATCATCATTTATTACAAATATTAACTTTATTCTTGTTTTTTTTTTGCACTCAAACTCATACTCATTCTCAAAGTATGCTAGCAAACAAGAATGGAAACAAGAAAAATAAGAGAAAATTCTGCACCTAAGCAAATATATAGAGGGGAAAAAGAGGATAAAAGCCAAAAATTAAAACAACAAAGTTTCAAAACAAATGCTTACTTTATGCAAATGAATGCTCGAAAATATAACAAAGAACTGCCATTAAATTGGGAAAGTTTCCAAATTATTTATAAAAATGAAACCAAGTATACATAGGTATCCGCTTTGACAGAATCAATGCAGGACATTTAATTAATTTAAAACAAGTGAAGCTGTATAATACACTTGCACTCATTTGAAATGAAAAGGGATTAACGGTTTATTTTTTCTTTCTTACTCAAATCAGAAAATTAATTATTTTACAATTACAACGATTAAAAGAGCCTTAATGCCATACATCATAGGGTATTAGTAAATGGATTTGACAGAATATATTGAATTGTAGGAACAGTAGGGTACACCCCATTGTACCCTACACTCTAACTAAAAACACTTTGAAAGAGGTTACTACAATCTTATTTGAAAATATTTCGATTTGTTTACACTTTTACTCGCATTATAATTAATATTTCATGATTATGATATAGAGGTGCTCACTTTATTGCACTACCTTCAATCCATATAAGGTTTCCTCCAAACCTATTGCTCAAACAAAATTCAAGATGCTGTATGATATCAACAATTTCTAGTTCAACAACTCATATTAACCCAAGTGTTTCCCTTTGGGTAGTCTAGCAGCCTCGACATTAAACGTGAGGCCATGGTTCAAACCCCAAGTCAAACATCTTCAACAAACTGATATTTCTTTAGGCAACTTTCGCTCAACAGATTTCTATCAAAAATCCTGAAAGTAAATAAAATTGCCATGAAAAGTTTCTTAAAAATCTGCTCTTCGATGTCGACTTTAAACTGTAGGTAATGCCACTCATGTACAACATAAGTGGGGAGATTCGTCAAAACAAATCTTTAGTCAGACATATAACCTATCTTCTTACATTATTATTCTTAAGCGATATATTTTTGAATAATCTTTTCATGACCATTTTATTTACTATCCATAATGTAACATAATGTAAAAACGATTCATTAGATTGATATTTATGGTTTTGTGTATTAAGTGTTGTTGTTTTTTTTCTTTTTTTTCTCAGACTCAGCCTCAGTCTCAGTAGATTATTAAATCATAATTCATTTGCTTGTTTATCAGAAATGACAGTAATCGCTGTAATAAGTTAATGAAAAAAAATTTCAATCCATTAAAAATGCATAATTTAATGTTTATATTTTAACAAATTACTCTCTAACGATGACACTAATCGATAAACAAAAGCACAATTTAATTAATAGTCATAGTTTATAGCGAATTAATTTCAATTGATGCAAGCGAGTGTGGGTAAATGGCTGTGAAAATAAAAATCCTATTTATTATCATCCCTTCCCCCTAAATGGATGAGATGGGGTAAGAGATGTATACCAGAGATCAACAATGAATCACTTTTTCGCAACCCATAAGTACTCATGAAATTTTGAGTATGTGTGAGTCAACAGTATTGAAATTTAACTACTCTGAGTCATTCATACTCACTACTACATTGATTTATAAGTACAAGTTGCAATGAGCATGAGTACAACGTTGATATCGAACTCATAACATTCGAAATATGTTCGATTCATACGCCTACACATTCAGATTCATAAATTTAGAAAAATATTTACTTGAGTATTCATAAATGATTCGAGTGATTCGAGTCATTCATTAAAATTTACAGTCTTAGTTATTGTTGCATTTACAACTAAAGAAAAAGGACACACAAGCACAAAACACACGGCAGCAAGCAGAGCAAACACACAACCTTCTAGTGAGTATTGTAGTGTTCGTTCTGCGATTTATACTTATTTGGTGATTCTTGTATATGTTGAGTCATGGAGAGTATAAATCCAAAACATCATGCATAGTGTTAAGTATGAGTATGATGAGTACTTCAAACTTTGAATATGAGTAGTATGAGTATGATAATAAAATAAGTATGAATGCGTATAAGTACTAGAATACTATTTGAATACTCATAGCTGATCTCTGATTAACAACCAGTGGACCGTACATATAATTCTTGATATAAAACACACACGTAAATATACCCATATTTACATACACTTTTGTAAACATTTATTAATATTATCTTTGTATACATACATGTCAGCGTATGTATGTTTTTTACTTATTACATAACATAATTTATTTATAAATTTACTAACAGTCAGTCACATCAAACCAACCAACACATTTATCCACAGAACACTCTTCATTATACGAATAGTTAAACTGACAGCATATCCTTTCGTAAGTGGCATGAGAGCCAAAACGAATGAGTAGGATTTCGACGCAACATTTTGATATTTCCGGCAAAACACTTAATGTTATTCAAACCTTCAGTGAAACATACATACGCTCCAATATGTATTATTTGTATTCAGCGAAAAGAAATAAAACAAACATGGTTTTGAAAAATCTATCAAAAAAAAAAATTTCTTTGAATAAAATTTTATATCCAAACTTAATATATCAAGTTTAAGCTAAACATGAAATGTTTAAGAAACAGGGAAGACGATGTCAGTAGGAGACTTTTACTGTGGCTGGATTCTTTTTATACTATATACGCCCATCTTTAATATTCATAAGGTCCCCAAGCCACACATATATTTTGTCATGAGCTTTAAAAGGTAGGCAAACGTTTTAAAGTTTCAATAAGGTGCCACAAAAATGTAAATTTAGTTTGTAAATAGGAATGAAAAGAAAAATGAATAAGTAAACATACTCAGTAGTTGAACCCAAGATGTAATACATAGACGGACTTCGCGTCTAAGGCAGTGTAAAAATAGCAATGGATACTCGAACTAAATTTACAGAAATTCTACTCAATCCATATGACTTTCCTTAGGTCAATTTATGCATGACAAATAAATTCACCAAGGGAAGTTCTATACAGAAATTATCGTCCTAAACAAGAAAGTCTTATGGTCTCACACAGCTACAAAAGATTTATAAGTTTATGTGCGCAATAACGATTGAGCACTGGAAATGCCCTCATGTATTCCCTTCTGTGTTCTAATAGTGCCGCATTAACAAGTTAGTGATCGAATGATATGCTGTTATCATTGCACAATATATGTCTTAGTTTCAGCATAACCTGCATTCTGAACAAGTGTTCTTTAAATCAACAATGCCCTGTCAAAAAAAATCGATTACTAATCTCAATATTCTAAATCCTAGACAATGACAAACATGACTCAAATTTGTTTTTATTGTAATTACCCAACAACAGTTAAGGTTCTGTCAAAGCCATTTCAATTGCAAATAGTTTCTGTCTCTCTCTCTCTCCCTATCTTCCATTTTGTTAAGTACAATATTCCAAATATTTTTTCCTATTAAGCAGAAAATTTCTGACACCTAAGCGGTGGAGAAAGTTTTCTTTCGAAAGTTTATTGCACTGAGTTCCGAGGGCCCAACTAATGATCTTTGTCTAGCTAATTCAGCTTCTCCAGACTTTCCAATATTATAATCAAGTTAACCTCATAATAGCCTCTTGCTCGGTAAGTGGCCTAATTGTCAAATAGTATTGCTATATCTCTGTTTCCAAGTTTAAATGAGCATACCCTATACCCTGTTCCAAGTTTAAATGAGCATATCTTTCGATTTATGATAGAAGCTGACAGGCATTCAATTTGTTATGTCATGAAGTTAGCTTATGTAGGCATCCTAGTCTAGAAGGTAGTGGATTGATTTATTAAATGAGAGTCCGTGGTTCAAACCCAGCTCGGACAATTCGAACAAAACGAAATGTTGAAAAAAATAATTTCTTTCGGGGACTTCCCCTCAACAGTACTCTGGTAAAAAAAACTCTGAGAGTAAATAATATTGCCATGAAAAGTTTCTTAAAAAATCTGTCATTCAGAATCGACGTATTTCCACTTAAGCAACATGGGTGGGGCGAGAAACTAGCTCATAATTCGGACTAAAGGGTTGTAATGGCGAATGATGAAATAATAAATCTCTTATCAGATTTGTCTTCCATTATCGTAGCTATAGTTTACAAAGCCCTTTTCTACCTTGTGTAAAGGACTTCCAATATAACAGAATAGCTTACAAAGCTCTGTGCTACCTTGTGTAACGGACTTCCAATCCAACAGAATAGTTTACAAAGCTCTGTTCTACCTTGTGTAACGGATTTAAATTCAACAGAGTTTCCACAGTTGCTGCAGAACAGATCTTAATGTAACGGACTTCCAATCCAACAGAATAGTTTACAAAGCTGTGTTCTACCTTGTGTAACGGACTTAAATCCAACAGAGTTTCTACAGTTGCTGCAGAACAGGTCTCAACGGCCCCGATGCCATCAGCACACAATTATCTTTGTATCTTATTCAATCTTTGTATCTTATTCAATTCAATTTCGGCAGTTTTTAGATTTTCTCTGTTTATCCAAACAATGGCTACAATTGGTATATATCCGGTTTATATCCCCTTGAATTACACCCTAGGTTTATCTCGCATGCTTTTTGCATATCTTTATGGCATATTTACGATCCGGTAATATTATCAGATATTTTACCTCGAGTTTACTTGCTATTAACTTCACCTAGAGTCATATATTTAGGAGGTTTTGAAGCTTCTCCTAGATGGTACTATTGTGTTCATGTCCGGATTTATTGAACGATGATTGACTGATGTCGTATTCATCAGAACTATATCTTGTGCGATCTCTTTGCAATCAATGGCTGCCTCAAATAGTTTCATCAAGAGATCATATGAAAGCAAGCTTAAAACATATAAAACTTGTATTCGTTTTTATTAAAAATCTGGCAACACTGTTTATAGATGAATAATACAATTTATTTTTATATTTTTGAATCACGCTTGAATTTATTTGTTCTTTTTTTCTAGTTGTTAGTGTTCCTTTGTTCTTTATATTCAACGTAGCAATATAAAACTGCGCGGTTTTTTTCTTAAATCTTATCAGTTTTTATAAGAAATAAATCATTCTATGTAAATATAAATCATTTTCGTTTTATTAAGTTTAAGATAACAGAAGAAAATATTCAAAATTAATTTTCAACTCAATAAAGTCAGACTTCAATCACTTTAACCATCTGCAGTTGTTTGAAATTAATAAATTTTTATTAAAATCAACAGCAACAAAATAAGATAAAAAAGAGAAAAAACATGTGAAAATCTTATTGAAGCAAGACAGTTTACAACTTCTATTAAAATCCAGGAAAGAGACTGTCATTCATTCTTGTAACAAAAAATGTTACAAACCCTCGCCTCCCATTCTTCATAAAAAGAAAACCTTGGTGGTATGAACACATGTTAAGCAAATACATACAATCATACAGCAATGTAATCTTTATGTACATGCATATATTATATATGAGAGTATACAAGCACTTGGCATATTCATATAATACTTGATAGTATTAAAGAGTAAAGTAAAGCTTTGAAAGGGCCTTGTTTCAGGGCATGTTCTTCTATGCCTTCTATGATGAGTACGTCAAAATTATGGGATTTTTTAAAATAATTTCCTTCATTTTACTTCACCATACATTGAAGTAAAACATTCATGTATAGGCGCTTAGTTATGTAGGTATTGAAAGTAATGTGGACCCTAATGGGGGAACAATTGCAGGCACAATTCCCCCTAATGGAGGAACAATTACATTTCTTCAGCAGCTGCTTCTGAGCAGATTTCTGTGAATAAAATAAAATCGTTATGAAAATTATCTCAAAAATTTGTCATTCGAAGTCGTCTTTAAACTGTAGGTCCAGCCACTCATATTTAAAATTAATGCAGCACACAACATAAGTGTTCTCAGAAGCTAGGTCGTAATAGTGGCTGCAGAATCGTAATGACCAACTATGTGTGTACGTATATTAACCCAGTTTTCAATGAATTTGAAGCATAAATCAGAATGAATTTATAGTCACCGTAGTCTATTAGGTAGTGTGTTTGCTTTATTATACATGAGGCCACTGTTCATACCCCAGGTCAGACATCTCCAAAAAAACGAAATCTGAATATTTCTTCGGCAACTGCCTCTCAGCAGATTTCTGGCAAAAACTCTGAGAGTAAACAAACAATTGCTCTGAAAAAGTTTTTTAAAAAATCTATCGTTCAGAGTCGGAGTGATGTGATAAGCTAGGTCATAATCCTGACTGAAGGGTTGTAAACACAAGTTAAGTAAGTAAATAGAAAAACAATTGAAAAATGTCTCTACCAAACTGAACCTTTCTGAAACAGAATTTTGGAAAGGCCAGAAAAAGTATGGCCTTAAATTTTTTCCCCGCACTGTACGCACGCATACGAATACATGTTATTACATGTTAATGTAATAGTTTCTGTATATCAAAGTTAATTATCTGAATGTTTCCTTAGCGTTTTTAAGGAACTTCCTGTCTCTTAACAAAACATCTCTTGGCTATATGACGACATATAAAATCATAATAAAATAATACAACAAAAACAAAAGTTATTTATTAATAATTACATTAATCAAATAGTATTTCAATAATATAATTACACATGTTATTATGAATTTGTTTGTAATAATACGTGTAACAAGCCCAAAAAAACACAAAATATTTAAAGTGTTTATGACATATTTCCCCTATTCTGGCCTCACAACATAACTAGATTTGGCATAATTTTGTTGTTTCTTACTCTCAACATGTTTCTATGCGAAACACTACTTTAGGCTTTAATATCCTGCTTGAAAATGATTTTTTTTCAGTTTTTCTCGTTCATATTCCCAAAACGATTTGTATTTTCGACACTTAATTTAATAGAGAGAAAAAAGGATTCTCTTAGCACGCCTGACATCAAAAGGTGAAGGCTACAAATTTATCGCAATTTATTTTAGTTGAGTGCCAGAAGAAAATCATCATGAAAAAAAAATTAAAATAAATTTTAACAGAACATCTATGAAATTTGTATGTTACAAGCATTACATATCGCATATCTTGTTAAATTAATTTAATTTCCTACAAAATAAAATGCAAATGCGAAAAAAAAATTACAAATCTGTGTTTAGATAAATTACTCTGACATGATAAATTAAGAGGCCATAAAAACATGTGACAATTAAAATATAATAAATGAAGTAAAACGTGTATATTTTATACGAGTATGTTACAAATAAACTTTTAGAATATTGTTATCACAAACCTTCAGTCAGGATTACAACCTAGTTTCTCATATCACTCCGACTCTGAACGATAGATTTTTGAAAAACTTTTTCAGGGCAATTTTTTTATTACTCTTAGAGTTTTTGCCAGAAATCTGCTGAGAGGCAGTTGCCGAAGAAATATTCAGATTTCGTTTTGTTAGAGATGTCTGACCTGGGGCTTGAACCGTGGCCTCATGTGTAATAAAGCAAACACACTACTTAATAGACTACGGTGGCTACAAATTCAACCTGATTTATGCTTCAAATTCATTGGTTAACACACATACACACATATATGGTCATTACGACTCTTTAGTCACTATTACGAACTAGCCCTTGACAACACTTATGTTGTGTGCTGCATTAATTCTAAACATGAGTGGCTGGACCTACAATTTAAAGTCGACTCCAAATGACAAATTTTTGAGAAACTTTTCATGGCAATTTTATTTTATTTACAGAAATCTACTGAAAGGCAGTTGCCGAAAAAATGTAATTGTTCCTCCATTAGGGGGAATTGTGCCTGCAATAGTTCCCCCAATAGGGTCCACATTACTTTCAATACCTACATAACTAAGCGCCTATACAAGAATGTTATACTTCAATGTATGGTGAAAAAAATAATTTTACGTACTCATCATAGAGCACAAACCTTTTTAGAAGAACATGCCCTGAAACAAGGCCCTTTCAAAACATTACTTTACTCTTTAATATTGTCAAGTATTATACGAATATGACGTGAGCTTATATATACACCAGGATTACGACTTAGTTTCTCATACCATTTCTGTTGTGTGTGTGTTAATTTTATTCATTAGTGGCGGAACCTACATTTTAAAGTCGACTCTGAACGACAGTTTTTTTGAGAAACTTTTCATGACAATTTTATTCTACAATTTTTCTTTTGTATAAAAGTAATCGATTAACACATCATCTCCGCATATAAAATATTTTAACACTTCAGTTCTCCTTTCTTTATACATTTTTTTTCAGCAAACTTTTTAATAAATTTCCCGCCATTCATTTTCCTTTAATTTCAGCAAGGCTTGCAATAATAGAAGGGATAACAACAACAACAACAATTGCTGTTACTTGTGCCATCCATATGAACAATAGCAACAACAATGAAATGCCTTCTTACAATATGGCTACCATAAGCCTGTATAATAGCAATACAACTACAACAACGGCAAACATCTTCAATGTCATTAATAAAAACAATACAAGCAACAATAGTAGACACGATAACAACAATAAAAACAATTTCTATTTGAATAAAAGTAAACAAAAAACAACAGCAAGAACAGCAAGAACAGCACTAACAAAAGTAATAACAGCAGTGAGAACAAAAGGTAGTTCAACAGTTGGTTTTAATACCAACAGTTCATGTACAAATAATTCAACCGCCACCACCAATACCAGCACCAGCACCAGCACCACCACACCCACCCCTATTTATACGTGGCAAACGGTAACAATAAGTTTTTGCAACAATTTTAAGTCGCATAATAAACGAAATTATTTCAAGCCCACTTTAGCCCAGCGCTTGGCTGCATTATCGAAAACATCAGTCAACGGAAAAACAACATTCAGAGAAACGATTAAAAATGTTTTGTTGGCATTTAGTTTTTATAATCCCATTAGCCATAATACAGTTGCAAGTTGAATTTGCAACAGCACATTATGTTGCCAATACATCGGCTGTTATTGTTTTAGCAACAACAGCAACTTCAGCTGCTCTCTCGTCATCACCATCATCATCATCGGCAGCAGCAGCAGCAGCAGCAGCAACATTAACCTCAACCGTTAGTACAACGTCAACATCACCATTGAATAACATTTTACGTATCGGTGATGGCAACATTATAACGAGGGTAAGTCGGTCAAAAATATTTTGTTTTTTTTTTTCTTAATTCGTTTAGAATACAGATTCGGCTTATTGGGAAGGATAACGTAATTCCCTCCTTCGTCCCATATTCGTTTGTATGTTTACGTATTGGCTGACGTTTAATCAATACCAGTAACTGTTAATAAATAAATTCGAAATAAAGAAAATGAAATAAAAATTCATTTACACATACATTCTTACATATAAATACTCGTAAGGTAGATATGTGCCAGCGACAGTTCATTAAACTTAATCCCGCCAATCCTACAAAACATGTGACGAAAAAAGGGAAATAGAAAAACAAGCGAAAAAAACAAAGAATTTAATACGAGCCGCTATTAAAAGGTCAAAAGACACAATTAAAGCATGCCAAACAGACAATAAAAACAAAGCTATAGAGAGAGAAAAGAAGAAAGAGAAGACATATGCCTGTGCGCTACACGACTCTTAAGGATATCAACACATCAACCTCTCATTTTTTTAATAGCCGTTGTATTATAAACAATTTAACTCGGTTCACTCGAACACATACACACATACAGGAAGAACACAATTAAAAGTAATTGAGTTCAGTCATGCTAGGCAGTATGTGATACCCTATATTGCAATTTAGTTATAGAAACTGGAAGAAAATATTTCTATTGGATGGTCGGGGAACTTTTGGTGGCACCCATATAAATATAATAAATTTATGGAATAAAGAAAGTAGGAAGTAGTGTTTATGGACATTAAAAACGACCCTGTTAGCTTGACATCATTCGAAGATTTTCTGTAGGTTTTATACAACTGCGTCATTCACCTCAAATCCATCCAAAGGACTTGCCACGCGGTCAAGAGAAGAAATGTAAAGAAGGAATACCTATCATTAAGAAAAATAAGAAATCGAGTTGAAGAACTTTGTTGTACGCCTGAATCTCATACAGGAACCTTTCTATGCTTACTAACAATGCTGCATGTAGGAGATAGTCCATTTGTCATAATGTGAAAGAACTAGTTTTATGGCATATGAAGCAATGGTCGTATGCTCTTACGGATTCTGTAAAATATCTGCTGATCTCCTGTAGTCGAAAGCAGCCAGATCAAGCATTTTGTGGCACAAGCTGTGGTGATATGTCCCATATTGAATTCTGTGGCCAACGACCATAATAGAGAGTTTAGTACATACCTCTGCAAGTCCTTTAGACTATACCTCTTCATCTTCCGTAACTATTTCAACTGTTTGTCTATAATTTGGTGTTAGACCCTGAAAAAGTCTTTGCCGAAATAGGGAAATGGAAGGTATTCCTCTATATAGTTATGATATGAGCTTCGGTATGCAGTGAGATTTGAAAGTACCTTCTGTCCCTTAATCGGTATTTCCAAAGTACATCGAGATTCATTAAAGGGTATAGCCTCAACACAAAATTGAATGGACCGGTCCATTTAAAAATTTATCGAACTTAGTCCTTTTCTAGTTTCAGTTGATAGTCCCTTTTAAGAGCTTTGTTTACTTAGGTTCCAAAAGGTCCTGATGTAACACTGGTATTGAGATTTCAATTCGTCTTTATAGACATTATTTAAGCCTGAGGTTGGGTTAGGTTAACCGATAGTTTATCTTTCACAGGCAAGTTCACTTGGTGGCCCGTATGGCCCATTGAGTTGTCCAATGTAGGGTAGGCCCTCTTGTCGTTATTGCTGGGTGGTTGTTTAAACCGCCCCGAACTTTTTTTGAAACCAGCCAGTTCTCTTAGTAGCACGTTCGAAATTAGATCTTCAATCATTCTGTCAGCCAAAAACCAATGACGTCTGCTTTGAAATACAGGACACTCACATAAAAGCGTTTGTACAGATTTTGTTTCTGCCACATAATGATAGCTTCGGCTGTAATCCTGATAGAGAAGGCCAAGCTTGCCAGCGAAATGGCCAATATAACAACATCCCGTTAGAATTACTGTTATTTTAGCCTTAACAATACAACAAGAACAAGCTCAGATCTTAAAAGGAAACGGATCTTAAAAGGATACAGAAGGTCTGATCAACACTACACTTGTTACTGTAGAAGAGCTGAAATAGAATGTCAAAACTATCAATAGGCTTATCAGTAAGATCACCATGTGTTCCTAAGCGGAAGCGGAAGTCTGACTAAAGAGTCTCAACACCTTTTCTATTTCTTCTCTTCAGTAATTCATGGCTCTCTCTCACCATCCATTAGTGTTATAGGGCATGTAGACATCGATGGAAAAGATTTATTATTGAACCATTACAATACTTGAACGTAACACAAACACACACACACACCTGTACGTATATACATTGTAATATTTCCACAGAGTGGTATAATTTATCATAAACAGCAATTAGTTTAATTGTTTGGTAAAAGCATTTGAACGGCAGTAACAACATTAGCAGACAGTGTAAGAAATTGAATATGTTGGCCCAATTCCAGCAAAAAGGGCAATACGAACACTACCAAATGATATTGGATGCGTAATAAATTCTGAGAGGATTTAGTTTAGTTTGTGAGGCTTTTTTTATAAATTAAATGACAATGTTTTGATATTTATTTTCGTTTAATTCCTTTTAATTTATTATTGAATTGTTTTTCTTTCATTGCCTTTCGTTTTTTTTTTTTTTTTTGCATAACAAACAGGATGGCCATTGAACAGTCGCTGGTAACCATACATGACATATGCCACAGAAAACTTGGGCACTCTGTGCATATCGACATTGTATCGCCCTTTGCAAGTGCCTATCAATTCCGAGCGTTACGACAGTTCAAGACAAAAGGCTGACTTGATTGCATCCATTCTACAGGAGGTTGGCATTATAAGACATGGCGGTAAGTAAATTGAAATTCATTTGTAATAAATTTTCTCTTTCTCTCTCTCGCTCTCCCTCTCTCTCTTTTAAATTATTATTAAAAAAAGAATTTAAAAGATTTATTATGAAAGATGAAAGGACAATGGTGTTGAATATTTTAACAGTGAATCATGTTTCAATACAAATCCCATAAATGTCCATTCAGTTTAATTGCAATTTAAAGCAAATTTTTCTTTTTATCGCTGCCAAGGGACAATTTTCTATACTGACGTACACCAAGAAGTATTTGAGAGTATTAAGGACCTTAAAAATGTAATCTTAATATGCAAATTTATTAACAAATTATGGAATTAAAAATTTGGTCAAAGAATTTACTTGCAACATCTCAATAATAAATCTACCACAGAAGATCCCAGTTAAGAAAGATTTCTTTCATAATGTGAATGGTGACAAGAGCAGCAATCCTATTAAATTGAAATTCAGCGAAATATTATTAGTACATGGAGAGACTTCATTAGCCAAGTTATTAGAACCATGAAGAACTATTGTGCCGAAAACTTTATAAAACGACATAAAATTCTTCTTAGCTGCTTACACATAAGCGGTAGTGAGTGACAATTATTTAGAAAAAACTCACACACTATTTTATAGACTTCATAACTACACGTTCATAAAAAAAATTTCTCAAAAATCTCTCGTTCGGAGTCGACTTTAAACTGTAGGTTACGTTACTCACGTATAAAATTAACACACACAGCTTAAGTGTTATGAGAAGCTAATGCTTAATGCTAACTAATGGGTTGTAATGACCAATTACGAATGTGGTATGGGATTATGAACCCTCTGTAGAGAGACTATATAGATCTGAATAAATGTGGACACCTTGTTACCTTCAAGGCTTTCCTACAATTTCAAGTCGACTACGAACGACAGATTTTTGTGAGAAACTTTTCATGGCATATTTCCTTTGCAGCTTCAAAGTTTCTGTAAGTCCATTTGTGTGCCTCACTGTAACTAAATCTTAGAGAGTATTTGCAAGTCCTTCAGTTACATTCAAGGATATGAGCATAACTATCCTGCTATCTCCTTCAGTGACACCCAGCATTCTTGGCAATCTTAAATGTAATGAACATCTCTAATGACCGCTTTATATCTACATATGTGTGTGTATATCACCTGCCCATATATGTCTGATCGAACATTACGGTTTTACCTTGTCAATGAATTTATTCATTTTGTCGCAACAGTCACCAACGAAATGGAGGCCTTCGCTTCTCTACGATGCAGAAACATGAACTTTGTTTTACAGCAATACAGTGATATAGTTGCCCTGGGAAATATTCAAAGGCAAAGTTCTACGCAAAATCATTCTATCAGTGCGAGTTATCGAAAATTTCTACAACCAAAAAATAAGGGCAATATAATCGTAATCAAAATACATGTTGGCTCTGACGTAATTGTGCTAAATAAACAGAAAATTGACATTATTTTTATCTTTAAAATTTAAAACTGTTCTCTGCTCTTTAATATCTTCTTCTTTTAAAATGATTTCTAATTAGAAACTTTATTATTTTCTCTTCCACTCTCTCTCTCTCTCTCTCTCTTTCTACACACAGGTTTATCGGATGCTTTGGCCAAAGGTTTATTGAGTGATGATTATACAACTGGTGCTAGAATTTTGGCACTCAATATAACCAATGGCTCCATACAGTCTTACGTGTGGTGGATTAAGAAAAATCATGACAAGAATGGCGAATTGCAACGTTTCGAAGAGGATGGCCTGCAAATTGGAAAGAAACCATCGCCAATGTATCCCTGGTAAGTTGCAAAGACACAAGTAAAGTAATTAAAAATCTTTGATTTCATTTCATATTTAATGCCATACAAACACATGTACACCTATTTACAAACACCCTCACACGTGCAAATATCAAAACTACAACCGCAAATAAGTCAACTTCAGCTGTAGGTATACGTAGGCACGTAATTTATGAAGACGTTGGGGTGTTTTTTTTTTTGACTTTCAAAAGCAAACACTTTGAACATCAGCTGAGTGTGTACGTGTATAGGAAAGTTTGTCTGTGTTGTTTTTAAAGCAGATGTTGATGTTGAAAGGAAACGGAAACATAAGAAATAAACATAAACAACAACAACAACTAGAAGAACAACAAAACTATTCTAATTGAAAAACTTAAAACGTTTGTTTCCTTTTGGAATGATATTCTGTTGCAAAATTCTTTACTTCTCGTTTCTTTTTCAGTTCCTTTACACAGCGGCACGTTTTTAAGTTACTTACACACACACACATACACATATAGTTTGTCCTTAGTATTTAGTTTTTTTTTTTTTTTTGACTAAACTTTTCATAAATTTTTTTTAGCCTTGTCTACTACTATTGCCAGTTTTTCCCGTGTTTATATTTTGTTTTTCCTTCAAAATATTGTTTCTTGCTGCTTAATTTTGTGCATGTTAAAGTTTATGTTAAACAATTGAAATATTTTGCATAGTTTCTTACCATCCCCGTCCCAATCCCCCCTCCTTTTTTTAGCCAAATTTTATTGTGTAAAAATAATGGCCAACGAAAATGTGTTCAAAGTTTGCCATACAATACTTGCAACTTTTAATAGGATGCACTCTCTTCTTTCTCTTGTTTTTTTTTTGTTTTTTTTTTTTTTGCCTATGTTATGTTATGTTTCCTAAACTATGTTGCAACAGAAAAAACAAGAAATAATTTTCTTTTAAATTTTTAATAATCAATTTCGTTATGATACTGTTATCGAAGCTGTTCTGTATTCGCTTTAAACGAAAACTTTAAAAACTTTGTTAAGTAAACACCGCAAAGAGCAAGTTTGAGATGTTAATGGCTAGGGAAGATAGTAAATCTATGTAAACAGTTATTGAAGAAGAGTTAAAAATTTAAGAAATTAATAATAACAGAGGATTTATGGCTTCCTCAGTATTATTAAAAATTTAATAAAGAAAAAACTTAATCACTCTAAATGTATCACAACTTACAGTTAGGAAATGGTTTCTTATTTCGATTGGAATTTCTTATAGTCTTAACTTCCTTAACTCTCTCTCTCTCTCTCTCTCTCTCTCTCTCTCTCTCTCAATTAAGTTTTCCAGCAAAATTTCCGTTTTGTAAGGCAAATTCTTATCCTTATCTACTCAGACTAACTCACAAAGACCATTGTTTTTTATCTTTCTTTACAGAGTTTTAGTGCTTTTCTTTCAACAATTCGAACAATTTTTTCTTAACATCCATTTTATTAAAACCAATATTTTCCGAATTCATATTAACATTAAAAAGTTTTCAACACAGTTTAGTTATATAATTGGTCCTTATAACTCTTTAGTCAGAACCAGAGATCAGCAATGAATTACTTTTTCGCTACTCATAAGTACTCAAGCAATTTTGATTATGAGTGAGTCAACAGTATTGAAATTTAACTACTCTGAGTCATTTGTACTCATTACAACATAAATACAAGTTGACATCGAACTCATAACATTTGAAATATGTTCGATTCATACGCCTGCTCATTCAGATTCATAAATTTAGAAAAATACTTACTTGAATATTCATAATGATTCGAGTGATTACAGTCGTAGTTATTGTTGCATATACAACAAAAGAAAAAAGACACACAAGCAAAAACACACGGCAGCAAACAGAGCAAAGACACAACCTTCTAGTGAGTATTGTAGAGTTCGTACGCGATTCAAACTAATTTTGTGATTCTTGTATACGTTGAGTCATGGAGAGTAGAAATCAAAAAACATAATGCCTAGTGTTAAGTATGATGAGTACTTTAAACTTTGAATTGAGTATTTGAGTATCAGTATGAATCGAATCTACTCACCTTTTTGAATATTCATTGCTGATCTCTGGCTCACATATAATAAGCCAACACACTAGAGAAAATGGATTTGATGCACACCTTCAATGCGAGTGTCCTGCTTTACAGCACAGACGTCATCAGTTTTTGAGTGACAGAACGTTTAAAGATCTGGACATGATGGCAAACGTGCTCCTCAGGAAACTAACCGGTTTCAACGGTGCTCGGAGTAATTGAAACCCCTCCACGATGGGTGACAGAGTAGTGGGCCCATATGCACCGAGTGTACTTGCCCGTGAACGGCAAGCTAGCTCTAGCCTAACCTAATCTAGTCCTGACATTGGATGTTTGTGGTATTATTTTTATTTATTGCTATTAATCACACAAATAAAAGCGATTAAGACACTGAAAAAATGGCTCATAATAGCTTAACAAAATTTTTTTGTTTTAACATCTTTACCAAATTAACAGCATTCGTTTAAACTTGGCATCCAATAACTGTTTATTAAGTTGTTGAATATTAAGACACAATTCGCACCACCCCTGCCACTGATAGTCAATTACACTACTGCGTATAATTAATATTGAATTTATGCCAGTGATGAAATATTAATCATACGCACCATTGAATTGTATTTGTTTTATAAAAATCAAGAGCTCTTTTACCATGTAAACCAGTTGAAAACATTTCGATTCCTTTATTTCAAAAAAAAAAAAATTGCGTTCTTTTTTTTTGCCCTTCTCTTTGCAGGTTTGCAGACGAAAGCTCATCGCCCACATTGCGTTCACCGAAATTCGCACCTAGCCCACCGAATATTTATTATAAAGGCTGGTGGACTTATCCATATTTTTCATGTACGCTTAGCAAATGGATACTATCGTACAGTATTGCAATACCACCGAGTGGTCGTCATGGCCTGCGCGGCTTTATAAGCATTGATATCGATGTTACGGGTTTGCGTGTCAATCAATGCGAAGCACCGGTAGCGTATCGATTCAATTATCAACAAATACAAACGCGTCGCTTACATTTGGTCGATACACAGACAACGGAATACATTAATGATATACAGGCGTTTCATAAATCGCACAAATGTCATCGCAATACAATGGTGGTAAGTATTGGTTATAGTTGTGCTGTAGTTGTGCTGTAGTTATGCTGTAGTTGTGCTGTAGTTGTACTGTAGTTGTACTGCAATTGTTTACGTTATTTTCTTTGTGATTGTAAGTGAAAAATATTATTTTTCTATTCATAATGCCAGTATTACAGTTGTTGTAAGAGCTGTGAAGGCTATGGTATAAAGTTAATAGCTAACCAATACCACTTCCATAAGGCAAAAACAAAGTTATGATTGAGGTCACTAGTTGAATACGAAATACGTTTTCTGATGTTTTTGTTTATTGACGTACTATGCTACTAATCAAAGAAAAATAACAATTTCAAGGGTGGTAATCAAGGTATTTTTGGTAAAAACAATACATTGATGTAAAAAACAGGTATAGGAAGCTTTTTTAATATAAAGTCGTCATACTCTAGTAGGCAATAAGTTGAACTATTAGACGTGAGACCATGCTTGAAACGAAATATAAAAGAAAATATTTCCTCGGTGACTTTCTTTCAGAAGATTTCTCTCTGAGATTAAATAATAAAAAAAAATTGCCATGAAAAATTTCTCAAAAAAATCTGTCATTCGGAGTCAACTTCATACTGTAGGTCCCAACACTCGTGGTTAAAATGAACACACACAACCTAAGTGGTATAACAAGCTAAGTCGCATTCTTGACTGAAGGTTTGTAAAAACCAATTTTGTATGTATGTTTGTCTCTTGCGAGGAGTAGATATAGGCTATTCGGCTCTCCATTTCTTGTCTGTTTAACGGAGCTATCATCTATTGACGTCAAGGACATAACTTCGTTTATTAAACTTTCTGGCTGATTTTCCGGCGTGGAGTAATTCGTGCTTTTGTTGTGCAGCCCTTGCGCTGACCGACTTCTCTCTCTTCCCTGGCTTTGTTAGAACTTGGTCAGTACAGGGACTGCGTCCACTTGTGGCGTCACAACGGGCCACTATGCGTGCTCAAGTGAGCTTTTTGTTATCAGAGGCTACCACTCCGAACTAAGACCTAATGTATGTTTGTCATGCTGCACCATATCTGTCAACAGCACAACTATTGTCAATCAAACCCTAAGACCCATTCAAAAGGCAAACAAAATTAAAAGAAATTCATTGTTTTTCCAATTTCTTTTTAGTGCGATTATCGCCTACCCACATGGGAAACACCGACAATAAAAACGAATAAAATTCTAGCCACACCCAATACTTGGTCACGTGGTGCTTATCAGTGTTTATGCAAGCGTGGCTTCTATTCCATACGTCATCCGGATGGTTTTAATGGCACCATAATGGAAATAGCCTGGAAAGAGCATCAGGATAATATTAACAATTATTATTCGGAAGTTTTTGTATGTCTACAGTGTGCACCCGGTTGTGATAGCTGCACGGGACCGGAACCATGTTTAGCTGACTACAATTGGCCATTTAGGTAAGTAAGAATGAAAATAAAAACAATAAAAACAATTTTATTGTTTTAATTTTAATTTAAATTTTTTTTTAAACATTTTCTTAACATGCAGAATATCGCTTCTTACCATATCGGTTGGCTGTGCCATTGGCTGCTGCATATTAGCCGGTTATTTATTCCATCATCGCCGTGTTAAGGTTTTCAAAGTTGCCAGTCCCATATTTTTATTAATCACCTTAATTGGTTGTTCTATCATGTATTTGGAGGTGAGTATTGCAAATCAGAGATATTTACATCACGTATGATAATACAGTGCCATAAATATTAAAACGTTTTCACCTTTTTGAAGGCAAGTATATTGTTTAGACTCAGGAAATGGAATTTATAAAGGGATATTGCTTACTTCTTTTTTTTTTGTTTTTGTATTTGTTTTTTTTTTAACAAATTCTTAATTTATTTAAATTAACGACGCGTCATTTATCACTACTATTCCCTGGCAACAATACCTTTCGCTCTATTAATAATTCATTTATTTTCGAACGGACAACTTCTAGAACATTACTGATGATTTGTTATTGTTTTTCTTTCCTCCATCCATTGATTCAATTAACACAAACAACATGAGTGGTGTGAGAAAAATGTCGTCATCCTGACTGAAGTCTTGTAATGACCAATTATGTTTGTATGTATGTATATAGTGCGCTCTGTTCCACTCCAATTAAATTATTATGTCCTATACTCAATTGAATTGCCCTCGAATTGAAGCAGAAAGCTATGTTGATCACAGTAAAGTTCAATGCAGTAAATCCAAGTCCAACCTGCTCTATAAATATACTGCAATTCTAAGAAGATAAAGACACATTCCGGGTGATTATATGATCCCTTATAAGCTTCAGAATATGCCCTAAGGTCTAGGCATATTAAGGGTTTTAAGTTTAACCATTACAATGTTTTCCAGGCAGAATCTATGGCCTTTATGAAAGCTGCTCAAAGCTTGTTAGATACAGAAATTTTGTCTGAAGTCCTCACAATTTTCTTGAGTGGCCAGGCTGCGTTTGGGTCTTCGATCATTCGAAGATAACACTTATATGGGTTCAATTACATCTATTGTTGATGAACTGGGCCGGATCGGTACGAAGTTCACAATCAACGACCTGTTATAGAACATAATTAACATGAAATGTGGCATCACAATGGGCCCCATGAGACCTAAGTGCGTCCATCTGAATTTTCTTGGAGGAATGGCCACCTATACCTACCTACCTACCTACCTGTAGGACATTCGTGTTCCAATTCCATGCAATTTCAGGGATATTAAAGCCCCAACAGCAAAACGTTCAACTTTTGTACAATCAACTGGACTAATATGGTTCAGAAGAAGACTAGTTGCGTTAACCATGGGTTAAGACATACCGAAAGACTTAACATCCCCTCGAATGATTTCTGTAAGAGCGATATGCCTAAAAAGGTTGAAGAAACTATCATTCATTCCAAGTGCCTGTCCTGCTTTTGCCACGATCCTTAATTGAACGCTGTAATATAAGAAATGCTGCCTGCGGGGAATATTTGTTCGCCAGGACATTAATTTTAGTATCACAATGGGTTGAAGAAACTATCATTCATTCCATGTGCCTGTCCTGCTTCTACCATGATCCTTAATTGAACGCTGTAATATTAGAAATGCTGCCTGCGGGGATTATTTGTTCACCAGGATATTAATTTTAGTATCACAATGGGTCCGCCATTATTGTTCAAAATAAATGCAAAGAGCAGAATGAAGGTGAAGCCATATAGTGGCTTCCAAATTCTGTTATTTACCAAAGTTGAAGTTTCATTTGTAAAGATCTCAAAGTAAACTTTTTTACACTGTCATACTTCAAATTCCATAAAAATCGAACAGCTTATGTTACAAATGTCAACATAAACTCATTATACCAGGCTTATCATCTATAGCAGAACAGAATAAAGCCTTTTAGCAAATGTAAACAGTGTGTTAATTAATGAAAATTTTCATTTAAAATGTCATTCAACAAACAAAATCTATTGGCAAACAGCCATTACTATACACTCCGTGTTACCAATAAAACAGTCAATTTAAATCCTTTTATTTTCGGTTTTCTTCTTTAACTGCTGCTATTGCTTTTGTTGTTGTTGAAATTGTATTTAAAAATTAATTTTGTAGTCAACAAGTAAAATCCATTAAAAAATTTGTTGTTGTTTGAAAAAAAAAATTCCTCCAAAAAAAAAACAAAAAAACAAAAGCAACAAATCACGAACTGTTACTAACATTTTACGAACTCAACATAATAAGGAAAAAATAGGCACAAGAAAAATAAAAACCAACGGCACATCAGCGTGTGGCAATGTGTGTGCTAAGTGGTAAGAGTATATGTATGAATGCGTGTATTTGTATAATGTATTCTTTTTATTATACGATGATGATGATAATAATAATAACGGCAACAACATCATTTACTTAGTCTTCTAACCCATACAAGTACTCATACTAACACTCATTATATTTGTTGGTTTCAAACAACATACTTGTGTGCGTATGTCTCTTACCCCGTTGTTTTATGATGTCTCACACATAATTTCAAAACACCTTTACATTTACATGCTCGAACTTGTTAAAAAAAAAACAAAACTTAAGGCATTAAATAGTATTACAAAATATCATTCATTGCGACTACTAGGTACCCTACACGAATATTTGATCATGAGTTACTTTGGCAAACGAATATTTTATGTGAACTACGATACCAGGCTGGTCCTCCAAAGAACACCACACAACAAATTCCCTTCTTTTAGCTCTTTTCCTATTTCCCAGTCATATTCAATGACTTTGATATTCAGTTTCTACTATGAAATGCTTAGCCTCTTAGAATAACCATTAACCACAGACTTTATCACTTTATTGTTATGAAATCCTTTAAAACCGATCGACTCTCTGTATGTAATCTCTCCCACAGCTTCTCCAGCAGAGACTGAGTTAATTCCAGTCCTCGTTAACCACCGATCGACTTTTGAAAGTATAAAGTCTCTCCTACGACTTCCTTGATAAGATTCAGTTCATTTCAGTCCTAGTTTTTGGCGGCCAGTAAATTGCGCAAAACATGCCCGAATGCTTTTCTCTTCTTCTTTTCATTTCAATTGCGGTCTTTACAATTTGTGTCCAAAGTTAAGTCTCGCCGACAATGTTTACTCAGCAAATCTTGCGAATGTATTTCTAGCAGAGGATAGCAGAGAGCTAGACTGTTCTGAGATAGAGATCTGGATTGTTCTAAGGTCACAACGAACGCAGCTCCAAAATTCACATCAGTACATGACAATTGACTTCGGACTTACTTACTGACTTACTTACTAATACCAGTTCTGGTTGTAACGGCCAGTGATCTGAGCAAAACATGCCGGACTGCTCTTCTGTTCCGTCAAGGATTTTTGATTCCAATTGCTGTCTTTACAGTTTGTGTCCAAAGTTAAGCCTCGCAGACAATGTTTATGACCTTGATTGCTCATTACGACCCTTTAATCAGTATCACGACCGTTATTGCTCAATACATCCCTTGAGTCAGGGTTACCACCTACCTTCTCACATCACCCATGTTGTGTGTTTCAATATTACACATGTGTGATGGGACAACCTAACTTTTCACATCACCCTTGTTGTGTGCCTCAATGTTGTTATCAATGAGTGACCGGGCAACCCTTTAATCAGAATAACAACCTAGCTTCCCCCACCACCCATGTTGCATGTGTTAATATTACACATGAGTGGCGGGATCTACAGTTTAAATTCGATTCCGAACGACAGATTTTTGAGTAAATTTTTCATGAAATTTTCATTATTTACGCTGAGAGGTTTTGCCAGAAGACTGACAATGTCGACTTCACTAAGCTTATAAAAATATGCTGTTTTGTGTGCCACAAAACATGTTGAAAGGTCGACAACGGACAGATCTCTAGAGCTGCCATTAGCTCCCCATTTTCAACCTGCACTTGTTGCCTATTTCTCCGTGTTATCTAATGGCCTTAGCTTTAGAATATCTTAAGGACATATCGTTCCCCTTGAGAACCGAATTTGCTTAGTTGCGACTGCAAATTGTTGAAAGTATGCATTAGTAACCAACCATATGTCGCCCACATATTTTAGATTCTTGAGGCTGCCACTTAAACACATACCTAGCCGTTGATGTTATTGTCACCAAATTTCAAATATTAGTGGAAATGAGTGTTGAACTAACAACAAAAATCACAATACCCCAGATGCCTACGGTGATGTCAAGTGTAATACTACAACAACATTTAATGAAAATATGAATGAATTTCATGAATTTTTAAAATCAACTTAATTGAGCATCTTTTCCCAAAAATTTGTTTTTCTACAATCCTTTAAATAAAATATTGTGTGTATGAAAACAAGATTTTCTTTTCCTTTTTTCCGTTTTCTTTTTTTTTTCTTTTAAAAATTTTTACATTTCATTGCCCTGTTACGATAAGTTCGTTGTGTTGTTCTAGTTGTTGTAGTTGTTGTATGTTTTCTTAAACGAATTTATTCAAATCCTTTTGTAAGGCAGTAGTAGTACATGGTTGTATGTGTATGAGTGTGAAATAACAGTATGCGTATATACTATTAGTGTAACGTGTATATGTGTGTGTGTTTTAATTTCGTAAACATAAAAGAACACTTTACAGTACAAAATATCACTTTCACACATTTGAATAACGTTTGTACCTGGTGTCTACATTGCAAATTTATAAAAAAAAAAAAAAAATACAAAAACATTTTGAACATGAATCACTTTTACAAAAAAAAAAAAGAAAAATAAATAATTTTTCATGTAAATATTCGCAAATATTGGGTAGGGGTAAAAAGTTTAAGGAATTCAAGAAAACGTTTACAAGTCAAAGCCTAGAAATTTTTTAAAATATTAGGAATAAATATCTGGAAAAGTGATTATTTACGTACGATGGATAAGAAGAGGTTAATATCTCTGCTACCCTCTTTCTAGTGCCAATAATAGGATCACCATGTAAAATAAGAAATGCCTGCTCTAAGGGAAATTTGAACTCACAACATTCCTTGCCACTAAAACTAGAACAATAAGACACTTTTACAGAGGGCGCACTGTGCTTATCGGTTGGCGTGTACCACTGGCGGTCCACAGACCTATAGTTTCAAGTCAACAGACCTATAGTTTCCCAAGGACAGATTTTTGAGAAACTTTTCATGGCAATTTTATTTACTCTCAAAATTTTTCGCAGAAATCTACTGAGAGGAAGCCACCGAAGAAATATTTTTTTTCATATTTCGTTTTTGATGTCTGATCGGGATTCAAACCCTGGAATTTCGTCTAATAAGTCAACACACTACCTACTGGACTACGGCGACTTCATACACACACGGTCCACATTTTTTTTAATCTAGCAGTGCATACCACTGATGGTTCACAACTGTTTCTAATTGATTTCAAATCATACTGAAGAGACAAAGTGGTAATAAGCAACAGTAGAGACATCGAAAAAATGCGCCGTATAGAGCGTGTTTACCATGGCAACTAGGTGTGGAGACACTCTAGGGAAATGCTACAGAGATTGTGGTTGGTACAGTAGGTTATCTGGACGCAGAACTTTGGAACCTCTACAGGTAGGTAGGGTGCTGACTTAGCAGACTTGAGCCCACGGTTCAAATACCAGTCCACACATTTCCAACAAAACGAAATGACAAAATATTTCTTAGGCGACTGCTCTCAGTAGATTTTTGGCAAACATTCTGAGTGTTAATAAAATTGCATAAAAGGGTACCTCAAAAATCTGTCGTTCGGAGTCGACTTTAAACTGTAGGTCTCGCCACTCATGTATATAATTAACACACATAACATAAGTGGTGTGAGAAACTATGTGCTAATCCTGGCTTATATATGACCAATTACGTATGTATGTACATAAAATAGAAAGAACAACAAGAACAACCTAATAGCTGAGGAACTATCCAAAAATCTCAGCTTTTCAGAGAAGGGGCCACAACTGTTCCGATATAAATCTTGATCTGCAACCTTTTCTAATGACATGACAACTGAACTCAATTGAATTACACGAATCTCAACTCAGAACTCATTTAACAGAGTTCAAATTGAGTCGCTCAATTTGTCTCTTCCGAATTGATATTTACTGTGTGGCCTCTGTCCTCACGGAACATTGTCTGATAGAGATGCATATCCATATCCATATGTAGGTCAACTCCGTTTCCTAGGTGGCACTGAACTGATACTTGTTATTGGGACAAGTCAATTCGCCAGGTCAAAATGGCCCATTGTAAATAACCATGAATAAAACAGTTTGGAAGCCAATTAAAATAGTTTCTCACTCTCTATAAAATAGGCCTCCCTTGCAGCGCTAACCTTCATTTACGTGCCATATGTAAAGTTCGAATAATCAGCCAGTGAAATATCTACCGCTTGCTGTTACTCTTTATCCGAAAATACCATTGGCAACTTGACGAATTCACGTGCTCTGGCCATATAATTCGATATACAGAGGCACAGAAATATCAAAATCTTGGCCAGGCCAACCACGCTTATTCTAGCTAGACTTTGTTCAAAAAATTTCAAAGAGTTTCTCTGCTACTCGCTCCGACACTATACCCTCTATTGAAAGTAACCCCCTCATCCGATATACATAAGCGCACAAGTATCGAAATCCTATCATGGCCGAACACGCTTATTGTAGAAAGACTTGCTTCAGGTCTCAAAGAGTTTCTTTAGTGCTCGCTCTATCACCATTTACCGTCTATGGGAAGTAACCCCAAAGTGATATACATCGATGCTAGAGAAGTTCTATACGAGGCACATTATATGGCTAAAGACATACATCTTTGCATCTTCCACTGGCTCGTTGACTTCAAGGCCCTCCACCGCCTATACAGCAATAAGTGAGAATTGAGTAAGACCATGTAGTTCTAAAACTAAGAAATATTTTAAATTTTATTTAAAAGGACTCTTACGTTTCCATATGATTTTTGATTGAGAAAGATGTGATGCTTAGAAGGAAAGCGGAGGTAACTTACGACCGCATAAAATCCCGATAACTTTCCGATAAATTTTTAGGAAATAATTCAATACAATCCTAACAAAAGGTTTTCGTTTTTAATTTTATTACAGATGGTCGCCATATTTCCCTATTTGGATACAACCTGGTGCATTATAACGAAATGGACACGCCACATGGGCTTTTGTATAACCTACACATCATTGTTAATGAAAACTTGGAGGTAAAATACTGTTTTTCCTTAAACATTCAAAGAAAATTCAAGTTTTTTTTTTATTTCCTTTAGAGTTTCCCTAACGTATCGCGTCAAATCTGCTCATAAAGTTAAGCTAACCGATCAACAGCTATTGCAATGGATGGTGCCCATATTGTTGGTGATGTTAATATATTTGGGCACTTGGACAATATCCGATACACCCTATGCAGTATTTGTGAGTTCGAAATTAATTTGGAATTGTTATTGTTTTTGTTATTGTTCGTTTTGTTTTGCAGATAAACGATGAAGCTGGTCTAAAATTTAAACAATGCTCATACAACTGGTGGGATCATAGTCTAGCAATTGGTGAAGTTTTATTTTTAGCTTGGGGCATACGTGTCTGTTATAATGTCCGCAATGCAGAGTCCTTATACAATGAGGCGCGTCTCATTTCATATGCCATTTATAATATTGCTCTGGTTAACATAACAATGGTGGCACTACAGTAAGTACCGTTACACAAACTCTATTCAATTTTGTATTCATTTTAGAGCGCGCAATGCGTTATTGTAAGTAGATCTACTCTATTCTACTCTACTTTAACTTTTTCATTTCATTCTTGCGCTTCAATTGTACTTTTTTCTGTTCGGAATTTCAAATAATGGTTGAGGGTAATGATAGGATAAGAAAGGCTTTTGAATGAAGTCAAATGCAGTGAATTATTGTTCAACAGAAGACTACGTACACAATGGGACGGCATAATAGTGGGGCTTTTGAGTAGAGTTATAAAGGAAATCCCTTAATTATAATTGTGACGTATTGTTGCGCCTATCATTCACAAGAAAAAGTAACTTCAAAATATACAATGCACTCGAAAAGTAAAGCACTTCATAGTACTTCATTTAACCTCAAAATAATTTAATAAACAGAGGTTAGGTTAGGTTAGTTTAGGTTAGGTTAGGTAAATAGGGATCGTATTGAACTCTTTATGTAGCCGGAAAAATTTTCTATTTTGAGGACTCTTGAGGCCTAGTCTCTTCACAAAATCTTCCTTTTTTGCTCAGACTGTCATGAAGATCTGCTGAGAAACACGACTAATTCGTAGTTGTAAGGACAATAGAGGAATACAGATCAGATATGTTTGTATAGGGTGACTGCTATTGCTAAATTGAATTGCTTTTCTGCCTTTTATGAGGAGCTTCTTTGAATGAAGCTTCAATTTTGAATATATTTTCTATTTAGAAGGCTCTTGGGGGCTAGTCCTCAAGGCGAGTTCTTAAAAAATTTTCGTTGACACTCAGACTAAACTGAAGGTCTGGTAAGAGACACAATTGGTTCGTAATATTAAGGACTACATAAGAGGACTTGATCGGATTTGTTTCTGTATGGTTTGTGCTAGATCGTATGCGCTTTCTATAAGTGACTTAGTAATTGGTCCTAATCCTCCAATCTGCTACTTCTGTAGACTTATCGGGCGATTAGTCACAGTGAAGGAAAAGAAACGGTGGGGATTTGTTCTGGATGTTGTGAATACAGAAGCTTTTGGCCTTTTGTCGATGATGGTAGAACCGTTTGTTTAGCTGGGCCTTGATAAATGCAGAGTTAGAATAGTGATTGGATTTCTTATGGGTCATTACTGAGGTAGGTTGCTGTTAACGATCTAGAATGGATCCGAAACGGACTATTGCAAGGTATATTGCGATAAAGAGGAGTTGGGAAGCACACTTGCTCTGTAACTGCCCAGCTGGTGAAATGAAATTGAATGACCTTGACGGGGAATTCTTCATGGGCTTAAAGTCTATATCTGGAGCCGACATTAAGACTCTACTAAGGTTTATTGTGCTGAGGGCAGCAGATTCTGATACTTTCTGTTAGTCTTATATAGGATCTATTTAAACACTTCCGATCTTTAATACAAGGCTTAGGCGACTATCATAACCTTTAAAGTGAAATTTTGAAGACTGTTTCCAAAGTCCTTAAAAAAATTTAAATCTTTTCCTTTCAGCATTTTAATTTACCCACAAGCTGGTCCCGATATTAAATACGCTTTAGGCTTTCTTCGAACACAATTATCAACTACAACTACCATAGCTTTGGTATTTGGACCGAAAATTTCGCGAATCTTTAAGGGTCAGGGAGATAAATGGGATCAAAAGGCGAAAGTACGCAGTATAACAGCATCATTTTCACTTAATGGTGTTGGTTTAGTACCCGATGAATCACCGGATTTATATCAAGAGAATGAAGAATTAAAGGTACGATGAATAGATTCTTAAGCTCCCGGGAATTAAATTTAATTTTTTCTTTTCCAATACACTTTACAGGAGCAAATACAAAAGTTAGCGCATCAAATTGAATTCATGAAGACTGTTCACATGCAGATAAATAATCGGCATTTGAAACCGAAACCGGGTGGTTATTTTACCATAACCTCAACGTCTTTTCAGGCGCCGTTTAGTAAAAGTAACATGTCTTCAACGCAAACGCAAACTTCCAAAACGGGACACGATGACTCGCATACAAGTTCCATTAATAAAGGGTGAGTTTTAATAGCGTCAGAATGGATATTTAATAGAAGTTTTGAAATGTTTTCTTTTTTTTCTTCTAGATTCCCCACCAATTTAACACCGACAAAATCAAAAACCAAATCAACCGAAAAGGTTTGACGAGGTCAACGAAGTGAAAAAGATTGCTCAAATGATACATTTATTTGGACTACAACGGCTCGACCAACGAAACAACCTGGCGATCCGGATAATGTTAATGAAAACAATGCAGAAGCAGAAAAATTATTTCAACAATTTCGCAATGTATTCGGCAATGAGATTGGCACGAATCTCTATTATGCTTTAAATTCTGATGATGATAGCAGCGATGATGTGACCCATATACGTATTGAACAAATGATGGCTGAAATTAATGAGTTGACAGACAGTTCAGATTCAACAACAAATACCAAAACCACCACAACCACCACCATGTTATCACCCAATGATAGTGATAACATTGAACAGCCCTTATGCGAAGAGGTCATATTAACCTCGCCCACTTCTTCCTCATCTATGTATGCTATACGCTCACCATCACCGCCATTACAGGCTTATTTCAAATATCCCACACATCTTAAGGCTCCGGCCCAATATCATCCTTCCGATTCGGAGGAGGAAGGTGTAACCCTAACTGAAATTGTTGAAATCCATCGTGTACCCTCAGTGGCACCAATATTAAACGATAATAACAATTTTCAAAATGCTAACTCAACCACCACTGAGGATGAAGATTTGGATATTGAAAGTCAAGTGAATAACAATAATACTTCGTGTTCGTTATCATCTAATTTAACCGATAGCAAGACTTTAGATGTACGAACACCCATTGTGGTCTAAAGTTGAATTGGAAGAAAAAGATAGGGAGAACTTTCCTCCTATCCACTAAAGTGTCATGGTCAATAATAAATATCATTCAGTGTGTTGATGGTTTTGATGTGTTTTAAAAACTTAAGAGTTTTGAAATAAAATTCATTTAATTTTCGTTTTTTTTTTTCTATTTTTTTGAGGTTAGGTCCTTGTGTATATAATTTAAGATTTATAGGTTATGTAAGACTATTTGTAAATTGCTAATTATTTTTAAATTATAAGTTAAGTTATTATTAAAATTTATAAGGCATTTCCAGTAACTATAAAGAAACTTTTAAATTGAATTGCATTTGAGTAAAACTAGTGCTCTCATTCTCCATCTTCATTTTGTCCTGTTACATACATGCGTATATACAGTGAGCATCAAAAGAAACTATACACCATGGATAAAATTCAAACAATCTGCAAACTCAACTTTTACCACTTAAGGAGAGTGCCAGCAAAAAATTTGGCAATACTTGGAATTTTTCTTTTTTTTTTTTGTATCAATTTTAAAAACTGGTAATGAAACAATTTTAAAAAATAACGGTAATTTATTAATCTAAATTTTTTAATGTACAGTTACTTTTAACGCCCACTGTATATAATATATCATATAACAAATATTACACGGGATTCGACAACATTCAATGCGAATAAATGGCTGTGCAGTGTTTCGAAATTGTTTACTACTTCCTATTAAGGACACTCAAGTTAATTCCTTTTTTTCATTACCTTTCTTGGATGCGTATACCTTCCACAAAACATTTCTCCCTTTACCCCGTTTCTTTAATCTTTTGTTGCTCCAGCTTAGGATAACGGGGGCTGCCATCTATCATTGCCTAAAAACAACGCCTTCCGAGTATTTGGTGTAGTGATGGTTGATTCCTACCCTTTTCCCCACTAGGCAGCGGCCCTGTCTGAGGGTGTGAGAGAGCTTCTTAGATGGATTGTATAGGAGGAGGGCCAAGCCACTTAATTTTAATTTCGAAAATCATAAAAAACGATTTTTCTTTTTCGATTGGGATTGGAACCAGCGGTTTTCTAGGTGCCGAGGCATTTTTTCTTCATCTGGGTTCGAAGATGGGCTTCTCGGCTTAAACACACGTTCTGTGACAACTACACCACGCCGCCACCAAATTAATTAAATTAGGAATTTAATTTCTCTACCTAGCAAATGCAAGTGCAAATTCAAGAAATATCATTAAACTTTCATAAATTATGCAGACCCACACGATTTTTGGCCATTACCCTAGGTATACGGTATATCCTAACTTAAGAGTGCAAAAAACATAGGTTTTGGCTATGTTCGAGTGTATATTACGTCTGGAAACAATTTTTTTTTTGTAATAGAACAACTCTGCCAATTCGAACTCGCAACCAGCCAGTGCTGAAGAAGTACTAGATAGGAAGTTATCCTTGCTGAAACCAAACAATATTGTAGGGTTCATCAGACCAACAGATTGACGGCAACATAATAGAATATTCTTCTAATAGTAAGCCAAGCCCTTTGGAAATTATTGTGCATGACACACTCACATCCAATCAACAGTCAATCTTCGAAAAGATTCACGTGAATAGAGTCGGTTTTAATGAGCGGTACACAAGCGCAGAAATAATTTTATGCCATCTATTGCTATAGATGATGTAAATATTGGGGCGTCAGAAACCCCTGATGGTGTGAACATGAAAATTTAAAGCGATGTTTGCCAAAATCAGCAGATTTTTCAAGTTGCGAAAGCAACATTTAACTTCCCCGGTTTTTTAAGATGATGCACCTCTGATTTCCTTACTATTTACTTTGCTTATAACCGATCGAAAATAAACAATAACTCTCGGTACGTCAAAGCCTTTTTTTGAAGACTTCTCAATCGTGTACGGTATAGAGCGAAGATGGTCATTAGTGACGATAGAGTATCCAACTCTTATTGATTCATAAAAAGAGCTCTTGCAAAGAGGTTTGTATTTCACTGGTCTATTGTTACTCCGCCAGATTTTTACTGCATTGAAATAATGGAAATTGGTCCCGAAAATCATATATTCTTACGTTATATTTGTCTTTCTCGCAGAGCATATTCGCTTTGTGATCGTTTGGCCAGTTGATTTCACACTGCATTGTCAAACTATCCATAGCTGGTACTCCCTCCTAACTAATATACATGAACAGACTCAAGTTTAGTTTCTACAAACACCACTTCCTCGTTCCTTTCTCCATAACCTATTAACCTAGTTCCAACACAATGCACTAAAAGACTAGCAGCCATCAACTGAGTGATGGTCGTTAAAAAAAAACAACAACAACAAAAAGAATTCCCCTGTAATACTTGTTAGTTTTTAAATTATTTTTTTTTTTTTAATTTAAATTTTACATTTTCGAAATTCGTAACATAATCATTTCAATCTGAACACATGCAGAAACATACAACTTTATGATATTATTTGCTACAATAATAACAACAAAACAAAAAAATAAATTCTTATTTGAGCAAAATTTTTTTACTTCGTTAAGCTTAATAATATAAGTAAATACATACACATACACATACAAACACTCTCATAAATAGGTACGTACGTACATTTCATGGCAAATGGGAAATTAGAAGGAACTGGTAGGGATTTTGTATGAACAGACAGGTTTCTTAAATGTTTATTGAAATTATTTTATAGAACTGCTGCATGCATAACTACATACATACTCGTACATACACTTTTAAGTAAAATATTTAAAATCAAATCAAAAGAAATTAATTCACAAAAAAAAGAAAAAAAACAATTCATATCATGATAGTAAATGGCACACTTTAAAATTAATAATAATAATAATTATAATAATTTTTTTTTTTTTTTGCATAATTATGTTAATGCGTTCAATGCTTTTTAAGAAAAATTATAATTTTTTTATTCTAGAAAAACAAAAAAATTTTTTTTCATTTTAAAAATTTTTCTTAATTTTTTTTAATTTTTTTTAATTTTTTTTTTTAATTTTTTTTAAATGTTTTTTTAATTAATTTTTTTTTTAATATTTATTTTAACTTTCTTTTAGTGAATGGGAAAACGTAAACGTAAAATAATATAGGCAAAGTGAAATATTAATTGTAATAATTATAAAAAGAAAAGCAAAAAAAAAAAAATAAAATAAATTACTTATAATAATAATAATAATAATAATAATAATAATAAAAATTAAATAAAATAAATGTTAACATGATTTTTAGCCAATAAAATATATTTACATTAATTTAAATTGAAATATAAAGCAAAAACATAACCTATAATAATTACAATATAAAAATGCATGTTTGCTAAATAAAACAAACAAAACAAATTAAAAATAAAATTTAAAATAAAAATAAAAAAAAATGTTAAACAAATTTATGTAAAATTGGAATTAAAAAAAAATAATACAACAAATAAACAATTTAGAATTAAATGTGATAAAAAAAAATAAAGAAGAAGAAGCCTTTTGATTCTAGTCAGTATGTGTAACGGTAACTTCATAACATAATAAATAAAGTTTCTGGCAGCTCGTATCTTAAATCGAAAGATGTGCTCAATTCCACTTGAGCAAAGGGTATACAGGACAAGATATAGCAACACTATTTGACAATCAGTGAAGTCGTCATAGTCTAGCAAGTGGTAGGTTAGCTTACAAGTAGACATCGGCACAAAGAGAACATGATGAAAATGTGATTGTATTTGTGAGAAGCATGTTCGTAATATTTTAAAGTGTATTTGTATTTAACTTGACAATTATTCTTGGGGATCTTTTCTCATTGTTTTTAGTGAATCTCATTGGAAAATAGTGAATCCTACTGTAATATTTTTTCGGGTGTATAATTGAAATCTGGGAAAAAAAAAAGCGACATGATCCTACTCCTTTAGAAGCTGACAAGCAACTGAATGCAATTTTACGCTCTTTTTAACGAACATTGTTGATGTTCGTGTCCTATGTGTGTAAAAAGCCGAAGATATTCGACCGCCGGGGGATATTGGTGTCGACGTCTGCTTATAAGACTTGAGACCATGGTTCAAACTCCAGGTCCCCCCGCGACTCGTGTTTGAAATTAACACACGCACAACATAAATGCTATGAGAAGCTAGGTTGTGGTCTTGTCTGTAAGGTTATAATAACCAATTATGTGTGTATTCATGTGTAAGCAACAGTACACATTTACAGTACAAAATATAATCCCAATCATGGCAGCTAATAAAAACGAATGTCAACAAATACTCGGAAATTTTTCAAAATTACTCTTGACATCTTAACACCAAATGGATTAGGGAGACGTAGTTCGAATAGGGAATTAATTAACGATGTGGAACTTCCAAGGCGAAATGGTATACCCATCTTCCTGTACGAGTCGAAAATGGAAAGAGAGCCTAGTTTTTAAGTTTTCTTTTAAGGATCTTGAACTGAAGCTTTAATTTTGATTGGATGATAACTGTAGCATCACTCAGAAGGATATATACTTCCTATTTTGAAGGCACTTAGGGTCTAGCCTCTTCATTGCGGATTCTTACAAAATCTTCGTTGACACCTAGACTGCACTGAAGATCTGGTAAGAGTAACAACGTGTTAGTTATTGTAAAGACTACACAAGAGGACTTGGAACAGTTGGCATCTGTTTGTGTAGGGTGAATGCCCTTGTTAGATCAAATTCCTTTTACGAAAGTAACTTGGTGGTTGATCATAATCCTCAAATCTGTTACTTCTATAGACCTATCGGGCAATTAATCACTGAGAAAGGGTAGAAGCATTGGGGAATAGTTCTGGATGTTGTGGGTCCAAAATCTGTGTGAAATATCATCACAATATTTTATTAGTTTGAAAAACCAATTGATTTCATTACGTGTGACACATTCAAATGCGTTCAAATTTCTGCTACAGCTCCTTTGGCGTATAAATGGGACTGAATTTGACCGATGGCATTGATTATGTTGGCTTTAGTAACCTCTATAGATTATAGCTTATTCGCCAACACTTGCAACTTCAGAAAACTCCACTAGGTTTTCTGGTGTTAAAATTTCCTTTCGAATTCAACGAAATAAATTCTATCGATAACATCTTTGCATATACCTACATATTTATATACCTACATACCTACAAATATATTTTTATTAAGTTCGTTTAAAATTATTTTTGACAATCCATCAAATGTTTGTTTAAAAAATTTCAAATCTTTTTTTTCTGAATTTTAAATAAAAAAAAATATTTTTAAATAAAATATTAAAATTATGAGTGAAGAACAACCGGAAGGAGGTGGTGCTGAACCAGCACCTGAACCTGCACCTGAGCCTGCACCTGAACCTGCAGCTGAAGCAGCTCCTCCGCCTGAACCAACTCCGCCACCTGAACCAGCTCCAGCTCCAGTTCCAGCAGCTGGTGATTTTAACGAGCATGAAATTCTAGCAGAACAATTTGAGAATTATTTACGTATTGCTCAGGCTTATATGAAAACACTTAAACGGCCCAAAGACGTCGAAATATGTTCCGAGTTGTTGCGCAAAACACAAAGGCACAACGACAGCAAACATTTGGAGGTGAAACGTCATAATAATGCATTCTGTCGTTACTGCGTTAAAGTCATAAAATGGACAAGTGACAATCAACCAGAACACTTGTATCGATGTTGGGTAGGTCTTGGAATATAAAAACTAATTTGAAAATATAAAAACATTTCTCTTTTTCATTTAGTACCGCACCGCAGAAGCTTCAGAGCCCGCTGGAGAATCTCGCACATGGCTAGAGGATAACAAATCGTATATGGCCACAAAAGTTCTTAAAGATGGTACAAATCTAATTTATGCAGCAATAGCTGAAGATCCCAATGCTGGTTGGCAGGATGGCGGTTTGAGTATATTGGCCAAGAGAGGTGCTTGCGCAAAACTTTAAGAGGAAGGGGCAAGATTTCAGCAAACTTTTGTATTTTTTTTTTTGTTTCAATTTATCTACGCCAGTATTTAAAACAAATTTTTCTTAAAAAAAAAAAAAAAAAATCAAAATTGTAACGAAGAATTAAAATTTATTCAATATTTTCATTAAATTTGACATTTTCTTTGCATATCATTAATTGTTAATAATTAATGATTAGATATATACTATCCTAGAACAGAGTAGTCATTGTCCAGTTGTCATGGTTTGGCGGGGTGACTTGTATTTCTGAGTGCAAAAAGTCGAAACATGGACCAAAGTTTATAAAGAAATCGATTTCGAAAGTTTTGTAAAACCTTTTAACCGTTCTATGTTCTAAAACCAGCTAGCTCTTAAAGCTAATCTACCCAAATCTGGTAACGGGATTGGAACCTGCTGTACTACAAATGGATTACAGCTTGAGAGGACATGGCTTGTAGTAAGGTAATGGCTTTTAGTAAGGGTTCACAATCTTTTACAGCTTTAGACAATATTTGGTATCGTTTCCATTATATGATAAAACAATATGCCTAGAAGCAGCCTTTTAGTTCTTACTTTTTAATACTACTAACATGCACTAATATTTGTTTATACATATATGCTCATAAATATTATCAAAGCCTTCCAAAATTTATTTTTAATGCCTTGTACTCAATATACTCGCTGCTACAGGTTCAATAAAGTTTAATTGGTTAAAAATATTCCATTTTTATGGAGCACGTTATTTATTTTTATATGTATGCATATATGTGTGTATAATTCCAATGAGATTCGTTTACTTTTTCTCTCGTTGTTCAATTATAATATAAAAAAATATTGTGTATAAAATTCTAATCTACTAATTTGTGTAAATTGGACGGAATGTGTTACAACTAATAAGAGCTACATATGTATATATTATGAATTAATTACTTTACATTCCTTTGTCAGTTTCGTAAAACTCTTGAAAAGACCAAAGCGCTGAACAACAAAACCGCAGTCCAGACTATTTTGCTATCCTCTATGGAACCGGCACCATTACAACTATCACTGGAGCAATAACATTCCTCCCAATACACGCCATTTTCATAGACACCCCAATTACAAACGCCTGTAACACCGGTGTCCGCAACAGAAGCACAACGTCTAATAACTTGACGCCAGCGACCATCCCCTGGAAAACAATAGTGTTTTTTATTTCAACAATAATGCAATCTAAACAGCAACAACTTACATATAAAACCTCTGGGACCCTGTTGCACTACTTTCATACAAAAGGATCCAGGCATGTGGGACTCCTCACTGTTGCATTCAATGGGTATGTGTTCGGTACGATTAAATTTTTTATATGCTCCACAACTGTCGAAACCTTTCCGATCCTGGTCCGAGGAACACTGATAGCAGCGTATTGCCATTGTTTCTAAAATTATTTAAAAATTTTGTAATCAAAACCAAACCACACCCAAAAATTATTATATTATTTTCTTATGTACACCATCTGCGTTTCCACTTACTTGTTATTGCTAAAACAACTACAAAGAATGTTAAATATTTTGTTATTGCGTTCATTTTCTTATTTGAATATTTTATGGAAATAGTAAACAAAATGAAATAAGATTTTTGTAAATTTATAAGGCACTTGTTATTAAATACTTTTGTTGTTTTTACTAATTACTTCAGCTGTCAAACTAAACTTGGCTTTAATACAAAAACAATTTATTCTCTTTAAGCCGTTCTTACACCAGAAGTTACTGTCTTGATAATAGCGTGTTTTTAGGTTGGTATTATTTTGGTCGGTATTATTCATAATTGGTCGATTACCAAATCCTGCGAATTTTCTTGCTAGAAAGTAATTGTGGTTCAGTTTCTAAGCAATTTTATGTTTAGAGAGAGAGAGAGAGAGAGAGAGAGAGAGTTCGGCAACATTAGTCATCGGTCTTATTGATGCAGTTATTGTTTTGTTTAACTTAAAAGTAATGAACTTTTAAAAACATTGAAAGAAAATTAATAATATATTGGCTTTAAATTTAACCGTTAGTATTACAAGCCATCTGGCATCCTAATATCTGCATTAAAATGTAAAAGCGCTTTTAAGGTGGGTAATAATGTTTCATTTCATTGTTTGTTATGACACTTAACATAAAAAACAACAAACATCAGCAATAGTCAACATTTTTTAGGGCGGGTCACTTTATTTCTCATTAATTTTTGGCCCAGTAGTTTTTCTTTTAATTTATTTAAAGTTTTATTTGCTTTTTCTTAAATTTTTTTGTTTTAGTGAAATAAAGTGTAAATCAAAATGAAAACAATTGAAAGATTAGTTTTTACAGTCTTAATTGCCTTGAGTTTGGCACAAACAGGTGCGTGCATTGATTAGTGAAACCCTTTTAGTCATTATTTGTTTATGTTTTGGTTTTGTTTATTTTTTCTGTTTCCTGTGTATGGCTAGCATTATGTATCAAATGTTGGGATTGCCGCTCCGACAGTGATCCTAAATGTGGTGACCCCTTCGACAACAGTACCCTGGTTATAACCGATTGTAGTCTAGAACCTGATTTAAAACACTTGCCTGGTGTACGTCCGACCATGTGTCGTAAAATCAGACAAAAATCTCATGGCGAATGGCGTTATTTCCGCAGCTGTGCATATATGGGAGAACCTGGCATTGAAGGCGATGAACGCTTTTGTCTAATGCGCACAGGCAGTTATAATATTTTCATGGAATATTGCACTTGTAATAGCAAAGATGGTTGCAATAGTGCTGGTTTACTGAAAGGCAATCAAGTAGCAATTGGTGTTACAACATTTCTCCTTACAACTGTTGCTTGGTTCTTAAGGCAATGAATAACATTTAAAGTGAAAGGTTTTGCTGAATATCAGTGTTAACGAAACATTAAACTAGAAAATAATAATTTTAGTTCTTTGGTCGAATATTAAAATTTCTTAGTTTAGGATTTATATTTAATAACGAAACTTAAATCTTTGCCGTCCATATTCTACCATAACATAAGTAAACATTCCATACCGTATACTTAAATTATAAAGTATTTCTTTTTATTATATACAATTTTAGAATCTCGAGATTTGAAATATCTCAGTTACCAATGTTGTACAATCAATTTTTTATATATTTATTTAAAAGTAATCTATTTGCCCATAGAAATTATTTTCTATGAATTTAATTTACCCGTATTATGACAATGAATATATACTATATAATATAAAATTACACATTTTTATATAAACTAAATAAATTTTATAATTTTTTTTTAATCCAATTCTTAATTTGCAACCTATTTTTTGTCTACAGCTTCTCTATACAGACATCAGAAAAGATTCATGTTAGGACAGAGATGCAGATTTCCCTCAAGTTTCCTCAAATGGCCGCAAACTCTTTAGCTAAAATGGGTGCATATGTCTCTCAAGCTGGACCTTGCAACACTTAGGAAGTAACTTGTTCGTGCAGTGTAGAGTAACACATTTTTAATATCTTAATATTATAAAATAATAATATTTTGGCTCGATTGTAGATAGCAAGTTGCGAAAAATCGTATTACAGCTAACAACTGGCAACCATATTTTTAAATTTCTCTTTTTAAAAAAGCCTTTTACGGCAACTATAGCTTTTTAGTTGCCAGCTGCGGAAATTTTTTAACCCCATTCCGTTTAAGATTGGATAAGCTTGAGCCGTAATAACATTGATATTATATAATTTCCCCTATCATGAAACATTCACTCAGAGTATAGGCCTAATTTATAGTTTTACCAGATTCATACATTTCGACGCGCCATCCCTTGGCAGAACATCCGCAATTTTTTCGCCTCTTTCATCACAATACCTCTGAACTCAGCTGCTATAATGCTGCTGACTATCCACATACTAGACAGCTACCCTGTCGGCGCAATCCGTTCCCAAATCAGCTTCGTTGCTTTCGTGACTGCAAACTCTTTAGTCGGGAATACACCGCGACATATATTCATCAAAGATCTGTAAGACATCTTCATACCTTTCCTGGAGTAGACTTCTGCACCAGTGCGATTTTTGAGGTATCTGTAAAGATCACTTGATATAGCCAGAGTCGATCTATACAACATAGAGCATTAAATTTTATGAGAACCAGAGAGTGTAATCTCAATTATTTGCTTCATTAACCGAATACAATTGCATGTGAAGACTATTTACAAAGATATCACTCTAAATTGCGTAAAGTGTCCATCTGATTTAGACAAATTCAGCACCCAAAGATGCTAAATGTATTACTAGCTCCAGACTAGCCCTTAAATTTTATCGTTTCAATAAAAATGTGAGTTTTTACGAGGAGGCTAGCTACAGCTTCACAAAGAGCTAGCCTCCTTAAAAATGACAGGTTTATAGCCAAAAATAGGAGCTATGTTCACTAGGCTAACACCCTACGCACTTTAATAAAATAATTTCTAGAATAGGGTACGCCTCTCTACCTACTGTCTATAGATTTGAAGAAAACCTTTGATAACATTAGACGAACTACCATATTCGACATTCGAGCGATTACAATCAATACGGAAGCCTTGTTCCATCTGGTAAACAACAACAATATGCAAATTTAAAAAGTGCACTCTTACTGAGATAATCTACGAAATTTATTTCTTGTATTTATTTATCATTTTGTAATACGTACAATATAGTTAATATATACAAAGTTATTAACAATTTTTATTTATACAACACCAAATTCTCTTTAACATTAATAAACATTTGAATTGTAAAACTTAATTTATAAAACGTAGTGCATAGAGACTAAAGCTAAAACAGCTGCCAAGCCAATGGCCATAAAGCGTACAGCCGAGGAGGCGTTACATAAATCACCACTGCAAACATGGCACTTCTCTACCTCGCGACTATGGGAAACTGTACAAGCATCGGATTTTGAGCCCACAACTTGGAAATGACAGTCACGTGAAACAATAATACCAGCTTTATCTGGAAAAAATCAAAAATCAAAATATGAAATCGTCATTAAATTATTATTTAAAACAGAGAGCTTTTAAAACTTCATTAGCAAGTGTGGTGAATACAGGTTTAAAAGGGGAAACGTTTTCTCACCACTTTTTTAAAGATTTAAAGAACAATTGGGGTAAGGGGAAGAATGAAAGATGATTTAAATAAACAAATAGACAAATCTAAAGAATTTATTATGAATTAATAAGAAACATTTGCTTGTTATAATATTTTCGAATTATTTTCTTTGCCTATTGCGTGCGTATTGAAGCTCTTCAATAATTGTAGTCAATGCCACCAAAATAACAAATTTGCATGACATCACTATGCTGTTATTGGAAGGTGTTTATGATCGAATTGACTACTAAAAATCTTAGATGATCGGGTTTGGGGGTGGTGTCATATATATATAAGCAATGTATTTCATTTAAATTTTGTTTGAATTGTTGTTTTGAATTTTAATTTTATTTGTCTATTTTTGTGTCGATTTGTTATTGTTATTGTTATTGTTAAAAAAAATTTGCAAAATAATTATGAAATATTTTCAAGTATTTGTTTGTTACGCTTCACTTACCACTCGTTATGACTTTATTGCATTTAGTAACTGGCATAAATTGTTCCATTGAATTCGGCTTTGGTACGGTATCGCAATCGACCACTCTAATATGGGAATTCTCATTGAGTGTTTCCATAGCGCAGTTGGGATCGGTAAGCGATTTGCACTGGTAGCATTTAATAGCGTTGGCTGAAAAATAAATTGAAACAAATTTACAGTTTTACAATTAGTTTATTGGGAATGTAATGTAAAGTGTTGCCTTTTGTTAAAAAGGACCTTAAAGCCTCTTTCTGTATTTGTAGCCTTAAGGATAGGTTAAGTTTGATTTGATAATTATAATTTTGGCTAGATCGGAATAGCTGACGATCGTTTTATGAAAGTTTCTAATCCGTTCAAATCACCTTAGGCCAGACACGTGCTGTCAACAAACTCAGGGTGATCTAGAATCCTTCGTCTCACGCTTCCACGTGCCGAACAATGACAGAAAATATATTCCGTGGTCTCTTTTTTTCATAATTTACGACTTCTGCACAGGCTGTAAGAACGATGAAAAAGAGCACACCTCCAGAGATGAAATATTCTCGAGCACTCGGAGTTTTTTCCTAGACAATCGCATATTACTTTAACTGGAGTAACCTGTCCTAACCTGTAAGGTCTCTTAGAATTAAGTCCGTTCCATTTAGTAGTGAGGACCACAGCTTCGAAGATTATGGTTAGAATTATAGGAGTCAGATACATTATGGGCCTTCGTGACTTTATAAATCCAGTGGTTGACAATTTGTCTAGTAGACTTTATAATTTTTGGGAAGTTTTCGCAAAGAGACTGAGTAGCAAATGTGAATGAAGTAACCTAGAGGCTGCATAATCTTTACAAGAGACCATCGTATGGCACACAGACGAGTCGGGGATAGATATTGGGACAGGTACCGCAGACGTACGTCTAAAAGTGGAATTTACGAGATCATAGAGTACTCGCAGGTTCTTACAAACGAAATTTACCGAAAGATATGCTCAATTCAGCTTTGATGGAAAGTAATATCGCCATACCAGCGCTCAGTTCTTATGAGGTAAGCTCGAAAATAGTGTAGGATAGTCTGGAGAAGCCGAATCAGCTAAGCGGAGGAAATAGTTTCCCTCTACTGGTTCCCAGGTCAAATGGGAATTTGCGGCAACGAACTAGCAGATGAACCTTCAAGAAAAGGCACGAAATAAAAGTTAAAGAGAGGCAGAGACTCTTCTTAATTAACAAGGGTTTGAAGCAATATTAGGTAAGGAGGAGATTTGAGTCATGCATTAGACTATTCAAGTATAGCCTGAGGTTAGTAATCGGGTTTTGAGAAGTTACTGTAGACGTAAAGATCAATTTTTCAGAATGGAGATTATCTAGAACTAATCATCGGAACACATAGCTGTAACCTGGTATGGTCGCAGTACTTTGTTTGAATATTAAATACCTATTATTTAGTGGAATTTTACTTAACAAGTTTTAAAATCCACACTTTTTGTCAGCCAATTTAAATATTTACTCGAAAACCTTGAGGCGATGTGACTATTATATGCCAAAGTCAATAGAACATAAAAACGTATAGAAAAAATGATTATCATTCAAATCGTTTATTAGTTACAATAATCTCTATTATATCCGATCTCAGAGAGGTTGACTGTTAAGGTGAAACACAATTTTCGAAAAGTCGTTAAACATTTACGTCACTTTAAATAATTAGCAGTTGGATTGTATTGGAAAATTATGAAAAAAAAACAAACGTCTGACAACAAACGTTACACCTTTAAAGAAACAGCTTTTTTATTTTATTAACAACGTAGTAAATTCTTGTTTGAAAATATTTAATTTTGAAACCACTTGTCACTTACTAAATGGTTTTCTCGCTTACCTCCATTGACCAAACACAAGGCAAAAATGCCGATGAAAGCCAAAATATTTTTATGCATTTTTATTTTCTTTAAATATTTTTTTTATTATTTAATTAGTCTATGAAATTAATTATTGAACACAAGTATCCTATTTTATTTCCAAACGTATTTAAATTGTCACTGTTTTTGAAGCACTTGAAAGTGTTTTCCGTTAAAATGTTTTCGAACGACTAAAATGATTTTTCTTTAATTAAAAATGTATAACTTTTTGTATTCGAAACTGAAAGCTATTCACGTTCGTTGGCGTTATGGGTCTAAGAAAATAAAAAAAAAATACTTCTAGTTATTTAAAAAACGAACTCAATATGTACACTTATTATTGAGAGTTATATGTAAAGCGTATTAAAGAGTAGACAGTTTAGACTTTATATACACCATACACTATATGTTATAGGATGATAGGTAGACCAGCTGTTGTGATGTAGAAACAACAATTTCTAGAGATTGCAAGTAATCCTTACTTGCAGAAAAGTAATCAATCGAATCAACAACATTCTAGTACTGTCTTGCTCTTCATTAGCTATTCTTTTCTGTGGCTAAGGTTAATAACCCTCAAAACTACTGCCCAATAAAAATTTGTCCTGCACATTCCATTGTTATGCGAATACGACCTCTTCGTACACTTCGGCTTCTCAAAAACTTAAATACAAAGAAATCAACAACACGCAATATGGTTCATTCAACCCTTTACTGGGAGAAAGCCTTTTATACAAACTTATTGGTTTCGGTGCCTGTGGAAAAGTTGTAAAATATATTATATAATAATATTTGTATTATATTAATATAATATAATATATTCTATTAAATGCTTATTCAAAATGCTTATTCAAATAATTAAAAAATATTCCAATCGAGCATTTTAGCATCAAATCGTATCTTTCACAAGCCAATCAGGTTTTAATATCTTCTCAATTTAACTTTATCAAGCCTAAAATGCATATTTCGTATTCGATCACAATGAATTGAAATATGCAAATCAGTCGATTGACTGCTACTGCTGAAGTAACGAAGTGCTTTCAAATTATTCTCTTTCCCACACAAAAATCTCTGAGACAAAATGACGACATTTACACAGATACGACATATTAAAAAAAATAAATAAAAATTAAACAAAATTTACAAGTACATGCTCATCATTAAAGCTTTTTAAAGTTTTCTTAAATTAGTAAAAAAAAACATTTCGAAAACTTGAAAAAACACAATATTCGAAATTCACCACGATTCGAAAAACCGGTTTAGAACAGCCATTTAATCATCATTACGATACTATAAGCTCTGCTTATGCATTAAACGTACGTTTATTTCCCTATGGTTGAAAGCAAAGTCGACAAAATACTATTTTGTTTTGATCTTTATATTCGTTACATACCTTCTTTTCAACTGTACAATGACCGCAATAAGTAGAAGTTAGTTGGTTTCGTTTTAATTGATCACTGACATACATTTTTTCTATGGCGAGTTTATGTGGTGGGGCAGGGGTTCCATTATTTAAGATTGCATATCTTTCATGGCTGGCAAATATCTTTGTATACTTTTTTAAAATGTCTTAGTTTTTGATATTATTTTCTTTAAAATTTGAAAAGTCGTTGAACTTCAAAAATAATGGACAATATATTGTAAATTATTTAATCAACGTTCCTATTCCAAAGTTTAAGAGAAGCATAGTGTGTATCTGTATAGTTCTACGGTCGACCTCGGTTTCTTTACTCTTTCTAATTTAACTTCAGTTTCATCTTTATAATACTACCATGTTTTCTTTAGATACAAACAATAACAACACGAGAAACACGCACCCTTCAACTTCTCCAATAATCAACAGTCGCATAAAAAACCCTACAATATCTACGGCGTTTAACCCCTAACATAGTATCGACATCCTTTAGATGCAAGACTTCAATTACCTAGGGAGTTTTGTTCCCCCTTGGCACTAGAACATATAAACCAGGTGTCATTTCACGCGATACATGGACGGTCACCTTAGTCCCGAATCCATTCAAACATCATTGCACCCCCTCTGAATCGTCCACTGAGCCTCAACTCGATGATATAACAGACTGACATTAGAGTAACGCTCGTTTATATTCGATTGAGATTCTGGAGGATGCTAAACGTAAATTGATTCAGAGTTATACCAGACTCTACGGACTAGTGTTCGGTACGCCAAATAGGACCGTACGATGTGGTCATCTTTCTAATTGCCCATAGAGACGCACCAATTTAATAGCTGTGGATAAGATCAATCGAGGCAGCAAATAATTAATTACCTTTTATTCCTTTTTTTCTTCGTCTTGAATTAAGTCAAATTGTTACAACTTGGTTTCTATTAGAAAATTCACTTTAGGGCTAAATTTGTATTAGTAATATTTTTCCAGATGACCACAATTATAAAAAATCTTTCTAACATTTACTCAGATTTGTGAATTTTTTAAATTCACACAAAATTATTTGTAAAAATTCTTAACAATAAAAATTTGACGTTCAACATTTAAATTGCTGTCCATAGAATAAAAATTTGCTGTTGGCAATATCTACTGTAAATAACTTAAGTGTTGCCACACTTAAAACCATTTGCTTTAAAAATGATTCTAAAGATGAAGTTTGCAATCATTTTGCATTCCATAAGTCCAACATATTTCTCACGCCTCAATAAAGTTACACGTTTATTTTTCCACTTTAATCCATTTTTTGATCAAGTTGTACAATTAAGTAATTTTATTATGATTAATACACATTTATTTTTAATGAAAATATGTATTTTCAATTTAAATTTGATTTGTAACTTTTTTCGTACTGTATATTTCTAATTCTTTTTTCTACATGCTCTGGCAACTCTTGTTACCACCCCTACCATTTTTATTTTGTTTTGATTTTTGTTGTTTTTTCGTTTATTATTGATAATGCAGCAGCTGTTTTAATTTTGTGTTTTTGCCATAGTAATACAGCGCTAGCCATTCGCTTGTTTGTTTATATTAAAATAAAATTTATTTTTCTATAAGAATTTATTTTAAAATATTTAAATATAATGGCTGAAAATCAGGAAAATAATTTAGAAAACGCCACATGCAGTAATTCTACAGAATTAAATGGTGAAACTGCCGAAATTGACAAACGAATTGCATTGATTACCGGCATAACGGGACAGGTAGAGAAAATTTCAGGGCAATGTGCAAATTTTTCAATATTTTTAACCACAAAATATAAATTATAAGTTTTGTTTCACTACTAGTGCTATTGCACATAAGACTCGTAACAATTTATTATTGAGATAACACAACGCCGTGGCAGAGGCTATATTAAGAATGACGTGTGTTTTGTTGTACGTTTGTGTTACACACGTACAACAATTATTCTAAAAAAATTACAAATAATTAACAATGATTTCTTTCGTAGGATGGTTCATATCTGGCTGAATTTCTATTGAAAAAAGGTTATGAAGTGCACGGTATTATTAGAAGGGCCAGCACGTTCAACACCTCTCGCATAGAACATTTATATGCCGACCCCAAGGCTCATAAAGGCGGCTCTATGAAGCTGCATTACGGTGATATGACCGACAGCAGTAGTCTGGTGAAAATAATAAACATGGTTAAACCACAAGAAATCTATAATTTGGCTGCCCAATCTCATGTAAAGGTTTCATTCGATTTAAGCGAATACACGGCGGAAGTTGATGCTGTAGGTACTTTACGTATATTGGATGCCATACGAACATGTGGAATGGAAAAATATGTGAAATTTTATCAAGCCTCTACATCAGAATTGTATGGAAAAGTTGTGGAGACACCACAGAACGAACAAACACCTTTCTATCCGAGATCACCTTATGGTAAGTGGCTTATAATTTTTATTGCAACGTATAAATTATATTGCAACACAGTCTGTTATGGTATATTAACGTCAAATGTTATCTTTTAATTGTTTCTGTTTTGTTTCAATAATTTATTAGAGTATATTGATTAAATTTAACAATAGAATATAATTCGTAGGTATTATTTTGACAACCTTTTCGTGGTTATTTTATTTATTCTTAGAGGTTTTGTCTAATACTGGAACGAACCATTCTATTTAATCAGCAGCATTAACATGATTTGGTTGTATTCCATTTCAGCCTGCGCCAAAATGTATGGTTTCTGGATTGTTGTCAACTATAGAGAGGCTTATAATATGTTTGCCTGCAACGGTATACTTTTCAATCATGAATCCCCACGGAGAGGTGAAAATTTTGTAACACGTAAAATAACACGTTCGGTTGCAAAAATCTATCTCAATCAGTTAGAGTACTTTGAGCTGGGAAATTTAGATTCGAAACGTGACTGGGGACATGCCATGGATTACGTAGAAGCCATGTGGATGATGTTGCAACGTGATACACCATCGGATTATGTTATTGCCACCGGAGAGACTCATAGCGTACGAGAATTCGTTGAAGCCTCTTTCCGTTATATTGGACGTCAGATTATTTGGCAGGGTGAAGGCGTTGATGAAATCGGCATTGAACAGGATACCGGTATAGTTCGTGTACGTATAAATCCCAAATATTTCCGTCCGACAGAAGTTGATCTTTTGTTGGGCGATGCATCGAAAGCAAAACGTGAATTGAATTGGACACCCAAAGTAACATTTATGGAATTGGTCAATGATATGATGGCAGCTGATATAGAGCTAATGAAGAAGAATCCAATTGCGTAAGTTTATGTACAACCAAGATATGCATTGATTATAAAGTGTAGATGTGAGAAGAGTTAATACATTGACAATTAAAAGGTTTTTATATGTGATTTGTTTTTGCGTATCGTATTATTTTGAACTTCATGTTTTTCATAATGAATTTAAAGCACAAATAAGTTAAAAAATTTTATTATTATTTTTTTATCGTAATATTATGTTTATTATGCCATTTATCTACATGAAAAAAGTAAAAGAAATCATTCCTGCGTATTTTAAATATATTTCAGCAATATTATTTTATAATTATTAATTTAACGTTGGTATTCTTTGCAATTATTATTGATAATTATAATAAGAAATAAAAAATAAAATTACTACTTTACAAAAGAAGTTACATTTTGAATATTTTGATATCTTTATTTTAAATGTATTATTATTGAATTTACCACAAACAAACAAATAAAATATAAATAATGTTCATATTATTAGAAAATTAAACTTTATTTATTTTTATAATTTTTTTTGTTGTGCGAAGTCCGTAATATGCTTGCACACAAATTACGGTAAAATCACAAATTTCGATTTGTGATCAATTTGTTTAAATAGTATTTGCACTTATATATACAATTTTGAGAACAATTTCCTTTCAAACAAAATAAATTTCTAGGTTAGATTGGTTTCGGAAGGTAGATGAGACATTTTTGCTTAGACAATAGAAGCAATCTATTGTGGTTACTTACGTGAGAGTAGGTCGGACCAAACATAATATACACTGAATAAAAAGTAACAATTTAAAGTAAACAAAAACAGAAATTTTCTAAACCAAGCACACAGAGGTCAGAAAATGAAATAAATAGTAAGCACGACTGAAAGAGAAACGCAGTCATCTAACCACATATAAATCTCCCAACATCACAAATCCTAACTAGTTCACTAAAGCCATTACAGACCCCAGCAAAGAATTGTGAGGGTAAATCTCTGCATGCCAGTGCAGAAAACTGAGTATACTTAATACTCTCAGGCTCGACATAACGGTAAAAAGAACCTATCTAAGTTCTAATAGATTCCATCTCTAGTATTAGATCTCACTCCTTTCCAACTCGTATTACAAAAGCCTAAAGATTATACATTCTTCCCAGTTCCGCCAAAACGAAGTCCCCTCCCCGTCTTATCACGTGATGGAATAACCCGAAGAACTGTTCCAAGGGAAGTCTAAATGATCAAAGATCTGGTCAGCTCTATTGCAGTTTCCTAACCCCCCCCACATCACAATTTCACAACACAGTACCGTTCTGTTCCTATCCAGAGTATGACTCCAACTAATTTCGATCGGTGAGTTCAAGGCAGCAATTCAGTAATCCAGTCACTTCAGCCGGGAATTCACTGCACTCATTACGGTGCACATAGGTCAGCTTGACACCATTCATAAATTAGATATCCACTCGAACGTCAGCTTCCTCTCTCCAGTAACTCAAGTCAACAACTCTCTTGTACGGAATTTTTTGTCCGACGGTGCCTTCTAGTGCATAGCGTAAAAAACACACATTTAGATCACTTCTGATGATAATATTGTAATAAAACACTACAAATAAATTTTATTATATGGATTTTTTTTGTTTATTTTGTTTGAAGAACAAAAGACGTTTCATTTGAAGGCAATTATTTACTTTTATCAAATCAAATGTCTTCAAATAAATCGCATCTGTTTCGATTATTTTATAATTTTAATGTAGTTTATTTTGCTTTTGGTAAAATTAATTCTCATGACTCGGTTTTATTTTATTCAGTTTTAAATAATTTTGTGTTCACAGTTAATGGAGAAATTATAAATATTACTTCAAAAACTATTCAATTTTTTTTTTTAAATAAGGAAACTCAAAACAAATTAATATGAAAACTAAAAGCAAACGTTAACTTTCTTGATTGATTTAAATGAACACGTTTTTTTTTAAACGGCTTAATAAGGATAAACTTTATGTTTCTTGCTTCTTGCCAAATGGATTTATTTTTGATAACCAATTTGAAGAAGTTTCCGTGGATGACGAAGTTTCCAATTTGGTTAGTGCTTCAATATCGGCATCTTTTTCCGTTGTTGCTGTTTGACCACCAGAAGATTTATCTGATGATTCAACAGCACCACCAGCTTCACGTATGCCAGCCTGCTTTAGTTGTTCTATTAATTTCATACGAAATTCAACCTTATGTGGTACAACTGCATTTTCAGCACGTATCTGATTTTGCAATTTCTTAAGGGCTTGCTCGTAGGTGTAGCCATACCACTCAATTTCTTCCGGAGTATACTGAAGAAAATAATGAATATTTATTATTATAGGTATTTAAGTTTATATTTGAATTTGAATTAATAAATTTACCCCTGCTAAGTAACATTTGTACTCTTTTAGTACACGTTCGCCTTCGGCAGGATTATCTGCATAAGCTGGGCATCCTAGTAATAAGTCTTGTAAAATTTTACGCTTCAAACTTAAAGCAAGAGCAGAACGTAGATCACAAGCGGGATTCTGAAAAGAAAATGAATGAAACATTTTGAAAAATTTTGACATTTAATCGTTACTAAAAGTATTTCAAATTTCTGTTTATAATTTATGGGACTTGAGTTTTTAATATAAGTTCTTAAAATCGATTTCATTACTCCATTAGCTAATTTAGTTTGTAATTTGAGGATGGTAACACCATTTTAAAATCATAAAGTCAATCGTAGACTCCTTTAAAGTGGCGACCGTTAGCAATAATTGCTTAAAGGTTAGGTTGTGGAATTCGCTTGAAGGCCAAGGACTCCCTTAGGGAGCACTTCCTAAGGAAAACGAATCCGACTCCGGAGTAAACCTCTTTTTATAGGTGATTCAGGTTAAGAATCTCCGTCTCTTTTTGACAAGAGCACTGACATTCCTTCTCTTGAGACACCAAAGCTGCCACCGAAGTCATTCCATAGTCTACCGGCAAAGCTTGTGAGAATTGTAATTGTGCAATGGAGGGCCGTAACATTTCGGAGATGGGCAATGCAATTTCCCTACATCCTGGAACTTACATAAGAGTTATCTTTGAAAGATCCTAAATCTCCCTGAAGAAAAGCCTGTACTAGGACAGATATCGAAGTGATGTCCATTAGGAATTTAAACACATTTTAGGGTAATGCGGCGCTTTCAATAAAGCCATAATCTAATGTCCTATTCATGAAGTTATAAGAAACCATAAGTGCTTATAAACGGAGAGTGCATGTCCTGGCAGTCTAGAGGGTATAGTTTGGAAGATAATGTCCACGCTAGAGGAATTCATAAAGATAGGGTATATTGTAGACCACAACGACAATTAACACACATGTTCACCGAATCGTTTAAAGTTTTGTGGTTCTTGGTTAAAACATTCTCCTGCATTAAAAATACAATCTGACCAGCTCCATTCTATGGCGAATATTATAATGCTTAAAATTTCTTCTGTAAAAATCAATAACTCTTGTTTGTTTATTAGAAGCGAAAATTTCTGTAGGAATCTAAATAATAATGCTAACAAGTTATCCCGGAAAACAGTGCCTAAGCTATTAATCTCATTCAAAATGGAATTAATGGATCTACTTTTACTACACCGTTATACTGTTAAATTATAATCCTAAAACTCAAGACTAATAACGCAAAATAATTTCTATTATACAGTGAATATTAATGTATTTAATAAATAAAATAATGTTCATCAGCATTATTTCGATGCTTTTAAAATACAATAAAGTTCACTTACCTTTAACAGATAATGATCGAAACCGTGGCACTCGTGAATCTTTTCAATTGTTCTATCAGTCACCACTACAGACATATACTCGTTCAAAACTTGACTGTGAACTACGGAACGTCTTAGAACGGGAACCCAGAAATGTGGTACACGACGCTTAAGTCTATCACGTTTTTGGAAACCCTTAATGACGGCCTCGCCACCCCAAATACCCTTGTGACTTTCGGGTGTATCGATCAGAGGAATCGGTATATTCTGTATGGGCTTTATCTCTCCAGTCACTTCATCGCGCTCCCATTCGCCATCTTTTGGAATATAATGAACAGCAGCCGGTTGTTGGACTTTCCACTCACGCCAGAACTTTTTATAGGCTTCGGGCAGTTGAGCGCCTAGCCCCTTGTCGAAGCGCGTTAACCGTTTAAAACCATTTAATAGTTGGGGTCCCTAGAAAATACGTCGAAACCGGTTAAATTATTTTCTGAACAAAGGAAATTCAATAAAATGACAAGAAAAAACTTTTCCATTTGCTTTGCTTATTGCGTCACATACAAGAGGAAAAGAAAATGTTGTTTTTAGTTGGCTGGCTTATTGCAGAAGGCAAATAAAAAACTCACTTGTCTGGTGGCATGAGCCATAATTTTTAAAGGAAAGTTTTCAAGAGAATTTAGCGATTTTTTTATTTTATAACCCGTCCAGATTTCCCTTTAAAGCACAGAAATTTTTTTAAACAAAACAAATTTGAATTTTAATTAAAAAATAAATACTTTTAAACAATTTTGTTCCGCTCACTTGTGAGATATTTTTTTTTGCCGAAATCGAAAATCACGTTTGACGTTTTCCTTTGGCAAAATGTGTGTGTGCTCTGTATTTGTGTGTGCTACCAAAACAGCTGATTTGTTATCAGTTTCATAAGCATGTTAAGTTTAACAGTATTATGTTAAACACTTTAAACGACAGTTGATAGTTTGCGGTGATTGTGAAAAGTTTAGAAAATAGAAAAGTTTTTAAATTAATTTAAAAGTGATGAAAATTTAAGTATAGTGCGTTTCGTTGGTATATAGTGCGGTTCAGTATTATTTAAAGTGCGCGCAATTAGTGAAATAATCGGTGGAAAAGACGTGGAAGCAACAGACGTTAAGGTAAAAATTATTTTATAAGTAGCCAAGAAAAAAAGAAAAAGAAAAAAGCGGTAAAAAAGAGTCTGACAGGGGTTTTGGCGTTCATTCTACTAAGAGTTGGTTTTTTTTTTCAAGGAAGTATAAATTCAAGAAGGCTTTCTACTGAAGCTTAATACCTCAGAATCTTTCTTGATGTAAAATTGTTTAGGCAGGCGAATGCTTATCTGCAATAGAATTTATGGTCTTCTCTTAGTGGTTACGAAGTGGATTCATAAATCCGTAGTGTAATGGCGACCTTGAAGACATCGAGTATAAGAAATATGCTAGGTGGAGTGAAGGGACATGTGTGCTTGGGCATATCAGTTGCTCTTAGAAACAATATTAGAGGTAGGCGTCGTTGAGTGTGATCCAGATAGTCACGGAGGGAGTGATGGCAAAAAGCTTTCTAGGATATTGAAAGTTGGTCTTGCTAGAGTAAAAGTGTCTAGAGATGGCAGGATTTAGGTATGAAAAAAACTTAAGATCGGTTTAAATACTATATGGATAGGATATGTGATTTTGACAGGATAACTTCGTTGTCATTTAGACGTAGGAAGCAACAGCGAGTTGTAGCTGATATTATGGAGTGTCATGAGGTCTTTACAGATGGCCCCAGGAGTTGCGCCTGATGGGAGTTCTACTTTGGAGATACTGCGAGATTGTCCCTGGAGGGTACGTAGATAGATTAGCTATTTATATGGATCGCAAGGCTGTCTTAAAAGTTTAACTGAACATTATGTCCACTGAAGGCTGGTGTTTCCGTTTGCAAGAAAGTTGTCACAAGTCTTTTGGACAATTGTTAGGCGTTACGAAATGCGTGGGCTTATTATACCAACCTGTTAGTCCTCACTTAAGATACTCCTTGGTAATGGATCAATGGATTAGACGTAGAGGCTCTGTTTCAGGCAAACAACAACAAAAAACTGTTAATTATATTAAGAATGAAAAAATATTGGATTTTTCACAATAAATTTTTTGGATGTGTCTTGTTTACTGAATAGCGTCTGAAACGAAGAGTACTGTAAACGAGAACTAAAGCGTTCAAATGTGAAAAATATTTCTTTTATTGCCTTGCTCTTAGCAGCCGTCTGGCAAATGCTCTGAGAGTAAGTAGTTGCCATAGCAAAACTTCCAATATCTGTCGCTCGGAGTCGATGTTAAACGGTAGGCTCTGTCGATTGTGAATAAAACAAGGGTTGTGTACAGCGTTGCCATTTGCCAAGATTTTTAATTTTTTCCCAAGAGTTTTGAGATGCAAAAAAGTTTTCATTAAAGTTGTTTTCTAACAAAACAAGTATTTTTTTTTAACAAATTTCAATTTTAAATTTTTTCAAAAAACTCAATAATAATTAAACGAAATTTATTGAATCTTGCCCCATCTTCCAATCTTACTGGCAATATAATAACGCCGAACGGAAGACTCTTTCAATTCTTGTAGGAAGAGTTTGTTGTCAGGATGCTCTTGGCATTATACTCTGACTACCTTCACTTTATTTATATGTCAAGCATTGTATCACAGGGAATCGGACTTAAAATAGCATCCGAGAGTTCACTTCCTGCCTTATCTACCAATGAGAATAGAAATTTTAGATTGAATCACCGACTGTAATTTGAGTTTATCTCTACTGTTCACAATGGGTGGGGGCCCTTTTGAAATGGTGGGGAAAAAGTTAATACGGAATTATAAACTTAACTTCTGATTGTTGGTGTTCTGATTTCGCCGCTTTTAATGCCGATTCCTTACTGATTTCCACTAACAATTAAGCACTTCTGCAGGCAATGTAAGCAGTGAAGCGTAAGTTATAATTTTTTTCGTGTATTTTAGATATTTGGATCTGATCTGATCGGGTTGGTCTCTGTTGGTTTCCGGGTTACCGCAGTATATCAGGGTATATAAAATTTAAAAAAAGATGAAATTTTAATAAATATGTATGTAGGAAGAAAGTTAGGATTTTCTTTTTGGCGGTTTCATATGCTACATGCCACGTTATTCTATAAAACTATTGAGCGGAGAGTGGGGCAAGCAGTAATTAATCTAACATTTTGAAGCAGTCTATTAAGACTTAAGCGAACTACAATTCCGATCCTATAGGCAGACGTCGGCACCAATAGCCCCCGGGGTTGAACATCTTTGACTTTTTACACACATCGTGTGCTATCAACAATGTTCGTTAAAAAGAGCATAAATTTGCATTCAGTTGCTTGTCAGCTTCGAAAGAAGAAGATTTATGTCGATTTTTTTCAGCTTTCAATTATACACCCAAAAAAATATTACAGTAGTATTCACTTTTTTCCAATGATATTCATTAATAACAATGAAAAATAATCTCCATTTTTTGGATGAATTTTTCTCAAGTTAAATACGCAGTCTTTAGGGATTTGGCGCTGTAAATTTTTTCTATATTTTCTACTACATATACATATTATTAAGTTCCACCAGCGTTGCCAGTAATTTATTTCTGGGAAGAAAAACTTGTTTTCTATAAAAGTACCAAAATTTCTAAAGGAAACACCGGACGCCGGTGCCTTCTGTTGGTGTTTCTTTGCTACTTTTGCCCGGGAATAGTAAAATACATAATATTTTTTATAAAAATGAAAATATTTCTTGTTATTATTATTGAATGTATTGAAAAAATTTAAAATAGAATTTTGTCGAAAAAACTTGTTTTGTTAGGAAACAACTTTAATGAAAACTTTTTCGCATTTCAAAAAACTTGGAAAAAAAGAGAAAATTTTGTAAATGGCAACTCTAGGGTACACTTTTACAATATTACTAACAATTTTCCTCTGGGTTAAAACATGCCTCGCACTAATACACACACATATTTTTGTTATGTTCTCTTTGTGCCGACGTTTGGTCATAATCATGACTAAATGGGGTTGTAATGGCAAGTTATTTAGGAAATTTGTTCGTAGGAGACTTATTCCATATTCTATCAAAAAGAAAATCTTATTTTTTTTTTGAGTTTTAATAAATTTATTTTTTATTTTACAATAAAATATTAATATTGTAATAAAACTTATGAGATAAAAGTTGACTTAAAAAAATATAATTTTTTTTTATATTTACAATTTATTTATAATATAATGAAATCTGAAATGCATTCAGATCACTCTATGTATGTAGGCGTATATATTTATATAAGCAATATTATTTATTGTATATATTTGCAATTTATTATATAATTTGTTTACAATTTTTTCAAATTCTATAACATTTAATAATTTGTTTTCACTAAAAATATTTTTAAAATTTTTTTTTTTGTAAATATTTTAATTTCTTTTTGTATTTTAGTTAAAACAAATACTTAATGGTAAATATTCTTTTAATATTTAAAGCTAAATAAAAAGATAAACTAAATTACATACACTAAAGTACAACTAGATAAACTTTTCTTTTTTTTTAAATATTTTTTTAAAATATTTTATTATGTTTTCTATAAAATTGAGGCGTTTATGGTGTTTTAACACAATAATTTTTATTTTTATTTTTATTTTATTAAAATTAAACTTTAAGTTAAACTTTTAAATATCGTTATTAGAACTATTTGCATAATAAATAACAATTATTATTAAATTAAATGCAAAAAAAATATTTTTTTTTTAAAAAGTAATTAAAAATTTTTGAATTTGTGGCAATTTAGTTGGATGGTTAATGAAAACATACATATTATAAAGCTTTTATTTTAATAAAGCTTTATATGTGTGGCACTTTAATAAGATGTTTAGATAAATAAATTTTAAAGGGTTTCTAATATGAAAATATTTTTGAAAAGCTTTAGAAAAACTATAAAGAAATTTTCGGTGTTAGCGTTTGTTAAAAGCTTAATTAAATTTATGCATCACTTAGTAATGCATTTGTATAGATTCTAATTTCTAAATAAATTATAGACTTCCCTACAAAAAAAAATATTGAATATTACAATATAAATGGCTTAAAGCTGGATTACAAGACAAGTCAGTCCTAAATGTTTCAAACAGTTTTCCTTTTTTATTACTTTGTTTCATTGCCACCACCACCATTGAGTATCTGATAACTTGGATTGGAGAAAGCTTCCGTTGTTTTTGCTGCACCACCATTATTGTTGTTGAACTTTTTCGGCGATTTAATATTCACATAATTGTCTCCAGTTTCCGACTGTAGTTTGGTTTCGGCCACAAAATGACGCGGTGATGGCGTGGGTACATTTCTTGTTTGCTGTAGTATTTGATTATATTTTCGTGCTTGTTCGGGACTTTCATCGTTTTGTTGGGTATTATGCAGCATTGGAATTTCCTCGGGTAATGGCTCAATGCCATCTTTTTTGTTGCGTGGCGTTTTATTGACTGGACTATCCAAATTGTTAATAATTGTAGGGGAATGTTGGGACGCTGTGTTATCTGGGAATTGAAAAGAAGTAGCAGAAATATTGGGTGGTTGATCTTCATCATTATCTTCCAATGTTTTAGGTGAGTCTTTAGGACGAGTTGGTGAGAATATGACTGCGTCACCATTAGGACTCATTGTTAGATAATCATCTGTAGTCAAATCTATGCCTGAGGTTAGGTATTTTTGTTTTGTTTTTTGTTTTTTTTTTTGATGGGGAGTGCAGAACAGTTGTATATGTGATGTAGAGAATGTGTTGTGTATGTTATAAAGCATATATGTGTGCGCATGTGAAATGATTATTTCAAAGAGATCAGAAATAAGAACAGATATAATATAAATCGTTTATTAACAAAGGGGTTAATATGTTAATGTAAAATGTTTTTTATTTAAAGTTAGTAGATTTTGAAACGGTTTATAATACTTACGTATTTCCGGTAAAATATGGCCATTAACATATCTGGGTGGTGGTGGAGCCATCTCATCAGGTGAGCCCATTAACGACAAGTAATCCGTTTGACTACGTTTCATGTATTCGGTATTCACCCTCAAATAGGGTTCATTTAAATCCACATAGTGCTAAAGAAAAATAATAAAAATTTTACAAAAATATTAAAAACTCATAAAGCCAGATTTAGCAATGCTCGAGGACAGAAAAAGTACATACTCGTACATAAAAATTTGTCTGTAAAAAGCTTTAAAAGGCTTAACACCGAAAGCCGTTTCATGGAAATTTTTCTACTTACACTTGTCACTTCTTCGCCCAACATCATAGCGAATCTTTCCTTCAGCACATTGAACAAAGGCCTTCTTTCCGGATTAGTACTCCAACATTCTAACATAATGTCATACAAGTCATCATTAGCATAGGGTGGTTTCTCCATGCGATAACCGTCCTTCAGTTTTAGATACAAACTTTGATTGGCATCAATTTCCGGATATGGTACCTTAGCCAATGAGAACAATTCCCACAAAACAATACCATATGACCAGACATCGGTATAAGTGCTAAAGATATGATCACTTAAAGACTCCAAAGCCAACCATTTAATAGGCAAAGGTGCATCGCCTTGTTTCTTATAGTTATCACTCTTGTATATGGAACGTGCCAAACCGAAATCACAAATTTTTACAATATTATCCTCGCATAGTAAAATATTTCTGGCGGCTAAATCACCATGTAAAACTTTTTTCGATGATAAATACTCCATGCCGCAAGCCACTTGAAATGCCCAACTTATCAAATCGGTTGTAGTAACAGCCATTGCTTCAGTAGAGTCAGGCTTATAATTCGAACGCCATGCTGGTTGTACGGAATTATTTGACATGATGTTGCTGTCATCATCTGTAAAATACAGAATAGTGCAATAAAGAAGAATATAAGAAGTTGTTGAATAGAAAAAAAGAAGTTAGCAATGTTTTAAAGGTTACTAAGGTTACCTGTTTCCTTAATATATCCTTAAGAAGGAGCAGTTAAAGAGTAAACACATTATGATATTATAATAATTATTTGGACTTTATTTAATATCTTATTTAAATATGTTTTCAATGCTATTAACCTAACACAATAGTTCTTAAATATGTCTTTAATAGACAATAATTATTCTAATATCTTTCTCACATGATATCTTTTGATTTTTTTCATAAGCTTCTACAGAAGATTCCATTATTCGCCATACACAGTGGTTAATAACAAATTAGCGCATTAGAAATTTGTAACCAAAAAACCTACTTTTGATTAAAACTGACAGCTTGCTGTCAAATGTTTCATAGCACAGGTAGACGATTCCCCTATAATACAAGCAAATATCGGGTATTTTCGTAGCTGTAGAAGAACTACAGACCTCGATAATTATGTATGTTTTGACAGCTGAGTATTATCTGCATAAGACATCCCTTAACAGTGACACAGTGGCCATGTACATGTTTACAACATGGATACGACTACCGCACTTATTCTACAAGAAATATGAAAAGATTTGCATTTAAAAACGAATTAAGCCAACATAGTGTCCATTGATGGCTTTAAGAGTGCATTAGAAATTAAGATTGAGACCGCGTAATGCATTTAACTAAAGGAGAGTACTATTGGTAAATTCCTGTACTCTACTGTAATTCCCCTGAGAAGATTCAGTGAAATTTTTTTGCCGCATTGGCTTGACTGAGGCCATGATGTGCAATTAGCTTAAACAAGCATAAACTGAACCTTAGAATTCTATATTTGAACTTAACAAAGATGAAATAATTCAATAGTACCTACATACATAACATGCGATTTGTTAGATCCCAAGCTATGTAGAAGTTCGCGGTAATGAGCAGGCAAATGAGCTTCTAACGAGGGGAGCTTCAATGCTTTGTGTTTGAACAGATACTTGGAAGGATTTACTGGAGGCTCTTCTCTAAGCAGATAGGTTTGCGGCAATCGAAACCTTTGTTGGCTAATTACAATAGAAGCAGATTTGAGTCATTGATATGACTATTCCCGAATAACTTGAGTTGAGTAACCGGTCTATAGATAGGGCTTTGTAAACTCAAACATCATTGAATCAGAATGGGAATCATCTCGTACATTCTGTGATGTTAAGAATGAATCATCAAAACTCATTCCTTGAATTTGAAAGTGTACTTTTAGTGAGTGTAGGGAATTTTTCTTGTTGCCATCGCATTCTTCAGCATCCTGAAGTTGGTCAGAATATATAAAGTGAGGTTGGTACAGTATATCCTATAATCGCAATGCCACGACACCTATACACCACAATAATAAGAGTGCCTAAGGCTATATTTAATAGATTCAGAAACATAACTTCATGAACATATTCTGAAACTGAAATATCGTTTCTAAATTAGGTATTAAAATTCGAAAACAATTTAGAATTCAAAAGCTTAGCTTAGTTAAGTTCACGAATTTTTTAAAAAATAATTACCCTTTAAAAAATTGTATAAATTCTTGCATTTTCAAAACTTACCTTCTGGCACTGTTGTCATTACTGTCTGCTCCGTGGCACAGGTATTCACTTGACCCTCATACAATTCCGATTGTGATATATAACCCGTTGAATTGGGACGTCCAGCACGTGTACCCGAACGTGGATCATTTTCCGAATTACTGCTATTATTTATGGAATAATAGTTGTTCATATTGTTGATATTATTCATATGATTGATATATTGATGTTTGGAAAATGATAGATTTACATATTTAAGACCATCACTGCACAGATTTATTTTGTTTTTTTTTTTAAATTTTACATATTGAGGTTAGAATTTTTAAACGTGCCCATTACACCATTTGAGGTTAGAATTTTTGAACGTGACCATATTAACACCATTGTTATAAACAAGTTGCACAGCATAAGTGTTTTTTAAATCAATTATTTTTTTTTTATTATAATTTTTTTTTTAATTACACCAACACAACACCATCCAACAAGTCAAGCCATTAGAATACCCAATAAATGTTATTTAATATGAAAAGGATGCATTTTTTTTTAGAAACAAAACATTAAATACAGGGGAAGGATGGAAAAAACAAAAAGGATTATGTTTAAAGTTAATACACAGTTTTATTGATATTCAAGCAAAAAATGTTAGTTAAGGATGGTTTAGAGGAAGTGAGGGACATGGTTAAAGGCAATTAAAAAAGAAAAACGAAAAAGAAAAAAAAAATTAAATAAAATAAAAATAAAAATTATTAAACAAATGCAACAAGAAGCTTGGCATACAAAATTATTGAAAATAAAGTTAAAAATTAAAATAAATTTATTGAAAATACTAAAAAAAAAATAAAAAAATTAAAATAAAAAATTAAAAATACAATGAGTTCTGATTGGATCAAACAGTGAACCTTTAGTATATACATTTCTATACAAAATAGATAGATAAAGGCAATCAGGGCTGTTGTGAAGAGCAGTGCACTTCGTTCACTATCAATTAAGTTTCATTTTTGCTGTAATACAATTGTCTCTCTCTGGCATTCTTATTGATCAGACGCCTGGGCTGATGTTTTAGTGAAAGACTCAAATTGATCATAGGGTTCCTCAAAACTTTCCAAATAAGACATTTGTGTCTAGAGCTGCCAACAGGTGCTTCTGATTTAAAGTCCCTGAGATTGCCAGTGGGAATACCTTAAGGTTTTAGTTGATATAAGACTTTCAAAATTGATTCCTCACAGTGTTTTTTTGGGTGAAAGTTTGGATTGGTTGGTGGGATTTACCCAAGATCGTAGTTTTCCAAACGGCCGCTCATGAACTCTATGAAAATTTCAGGGCTGACTCTGTATATGGCTTCCAGCACAGGCAAAGGTCGGATGACCGGTTGGAGACAATACGGGTGCAGTCATATACTGGTTCCGTCTATGGATACAGGATAAACTTGAAGTTTGAGGTAGACAGCAGCAACATACCAGTCCCACAGAAAAACAGTTCTACATACCCGCTGTATGTAAATTTGTATGTATTTTCTAATAATTTCTAGTTATATTTCACATTCGTTTCAAACATTCTGAATTATAACTGGCCTTAAACACGCTAAACCTTTTTTGCAATTTGACCAAAATCACCGCTGTATGTAGACTTTTTCTTTGACTGGTACGTGCTTATTTGAAAAAATTAAAAAAAAATTAAATAAAAAATAAAAATACAATGAATTCTGATTGGATAAAACAATGGAACCTTTAGTATACATTCTATACAAAATAGAATAGATAAAGGCAATCAGCTGTTGTGAAGAGCAGTGCACTTCGTTCACTATCAATTAAGTCATTTTTGCTGTATACAATTGTCTCTCTTCTGGCATTTTATTAGATCAGACGCCTGGGCTGATGTTTTAGTGAAGAGCTCAAATTGATCATAGGGTTCCTTAAAACTTTCCAAATAAGACATTTGTTTCTAGAGCTGCAACAGGTGCTTCTGATTTAAAGATCCTGAGATTGCGGTGGGAATACCTTAAGGTTTTAGTTTGATATAAGACTTTCAAATTGATTACCTACACCAGTTGTTTTTTGGGTGAAATGTTTGGTTGGTTGGTGGGATTTACCCTAATGATCGTAGTTTTCCACAACGGCCGCTCATGAACTCTATGAAAATTTCAGCTGACTTGTATATGGCTTCCAGCACAGGCAAAGGTCATGACCGGTTGGAGCATACGGGTGCAGTCATAACTGTTCCGTTTGGATCAGATAAACTTGAAGTTTATAGACAGCAGCAACATACAGTCACAGAGAAAACAGTTTACATACACCGCTGTATGTAAATTTTGTTGTATTTTCTAATAATTTCTAGGTTATATTTTTCACATTCGTTTCAACATTCTGAATTATAACTGCCTTAAACAACGCTAAAACCCTTTTTTCAATTTGACCAAAATCACCGCTGTATGTAGACTTTTTTCTTGACTGTACGTGCTATATTGCTAAACTCTGCTAAACATGTATGGATAAGATTCTATCTTTAAATCACATGGCCATTAATCGCACAATTTCGATTCACTTGGACCAGTGCCTTATATCACGGCATGCCTCAAATAACTACTGCAAGAACAGTGGTAGCAGTACCAAGTAGAGATGATCTTTAAATACATGTGTTAGTGGCTCTTGCCATAAAGAAGGGGAGGTTCTTAACCATTCGTTTTTTATCATCCTTATGAAGAAGCAACAAAGCAAGAATTTTTCAGGGTCAGGTTGACTACTTATAGGGAATGTTTGATTCCCGGTCCTAAACGCTGGTCTAAGTGAAAATTATTCCTTCAAGAAAAAGTCCGCTAAATGCACACGAACATTTTAAATATTTTATAGTGTTTAAAAAAATTCTGTGGCGTTGTGCCTTGAAAATTTTGAGAAGAAATTGTCATTTTTTTAATTCTAAACCATAGTTACTGAGAAAGGCCCATTGTTTTACAACTCTACAGGGAGTTATTGTTAGTAATTCAATATGCCAGCAATAATACAATACTTAAATAATTAAAACATAAATTATAATATTATTTTGGGATGAAAATTAATGTCTGTCATAGCATATGAAATTATTATTTTTTATTTTTTTTTATTTTACTTACCGATTCAATTCGAAATTATCGGAAAATCTTTGTGTCATTATTGTCGGATCGATTTTACCTGTCGAGGGATTTATTTGATTAATAAATCGCTTACGATTGCGCATTAAAAAGTTCTGGACATTGCCATAACGGCAGTACTCCACAATGACCATTAGTTCGCCTGCGAATAATAGAAAATAATAAATTTTTTGTTGTTGTTATTTTAATTGAAATTGTCTTCAAAAGTTTCTTGTTGTTGTTGTCGACATACGTTTTGCAATATTTTTCGTAACAGCCCCTAATAAATTAACGACATTCAAATGTTGTCCCAGATGGACCATGATTTTAAGTTCCGATACCAGGGCGCGCATTACTTCATTATTAGCCTGACGTTTAACCATTTTTACTGCCACCACGCTTTCTTTTTCATCGGGTTTTATGCCTTCGGCATGGGCCTTAAGTACCACACCGAATGCGCCCGCACCCAATTGTTTGCCCAATTTAAGTTTTTCCCTTGGAAATTCAAAGTTTCTATCGTACGGCAATAGATCAGCCTGTTCATCCAATGTTAAGGCCGGATTAATATGTTCCATAGCACCCTCTTCGAAATTAGCCAAGCCGGCTGCCTTCAATTCACGCAAAAGTTTACGTTCACGTTTAACTCTTATATACAAATAAATTACAAGAGCAATTAAAACAGTTAGCAAGGCCAGTATACCGGCTATCCAACCCACCGTTATTGCGGTTGGTATATCTGTATAGTAAAAGAGTATTTAAAGATATGTTCTTGGAATCAAATCTAAGGCCATTGAAACTTACTTGTTATTTTAATATTCACGGTTTTTTCAATAGAACCCAAACGATTGGAGACTACACATTTGTAGTGGCCCACATCATCTGGCCTGAGATAGGGTATTGATAGTATGGACTGATTATCAGTTTCATTATTTGCCAGTAGCTCATCCTCTTTATACCACTTGACAGTGGCTTTTGGTATAGCATCCGGCACACATATCAACTCTACCGATTCGCCTAGTTTACGTTCAATCTTACCACCCTCGCCGAGATTTGTGTCTGTGAGGCGTGGTGCATAGGGTTCTATAAACAGTAAATTAAGTTGCATAAAATTGTTGTTAAGTTGCATAACTATTCTTGTTAATACTAACCATGTGTTGTTATATTAATTAATCGGGATTCTTTCGATTGATAATCAATAGTTCTGGCCTGGCACTCATATTGACCCTGATCTGTATCCTTAATCTTCTTAAATGTTAAGGATTTTTGATAAGAATATTGTGTAGCTGATTTTGTTAAAATGATATCTGTAAAGTTATGGATTTATTTTATAAATTAACGGTAAATTAACAAAACAAAATGTCTCGAACGTACTTTCTGAATCCTCTATTAAATTACCGTTGCCATCGTACCAATTGATATCGCCTGAAAAGTAATAGGCCAAAGCAGCACATGTTATAGTGACCTTATCGTCTAAGGCAATGATATCATGATCTTTTAAACCATAAATGGTCATGTTATCATTAATGTCACGTATTAGAACATGACCTTTGGCACCACCACGGCCTACTTTATTAATGGCCAAACAACGCATAATACCGGGAGATTTCGGTACGAAATGTAAATCGTAAATAAAATCTATCGGTGTTGGGCCATTCGTAGGGCCAGAAGTTTCCTGTAATAAAATAGGGTTTTAATACAAAACAAAAAAAAAAAATGGTTCTCTATGAAGCATTAATATTTACATTGAAATTTTGTATGACTTCCTTGGAACATGAAGGCCATCTTGGATCTATACTACACGGTTCGAATACCCATGTCACCAGTGCTACTTGATGCGTTTGTACATGACACTGCAGATGAGCTTTCTCATCGGCATGTACATATACATCATCCATTCTCACCATGGGCACATCTTCAATTGTCACTGCAAACTGTCTAATCAACGATGTTTCGGTATTTGTAGCCTCTACCGTATAATTGCCCGTATCCCACAGACGAGCATTGGATATTTTCAGCGTTGAGGAAACATCATCGGTGGTTATTTGGAATTTATGATTATTTAAGATTTCCGTACCATTGGGATTATACCACTTGAGCTTGGGCCATGGATAGCCACTATAGCGTACCGACATTTGCACGGTCTTATTGGCTTTCTCATAGATCTTGTAATAGTCGTTAGGCTCTCTCATCTTAATATAGCTTTCGTCTTTACGCACAATCAACATATTGTACGAGCTTTTAGCCTTATTCGAAATATGATCGGATACATTGCAAGTGTAGAGACCACTATCGCTTGGTTTGACATTTTTTACGGTCAAAATACTACGGCCGTAGACATGGGTATCGGTAACATTGACATTGGAAAAACTTTTTTCTATAAATCGAGACTGGATCGGCATAAAAATCAATTTAAATTAAGACAATTACCGTTACAAATTCACATATTTTTTATGCGCCTTACCTCATCTCTTTCTACACCATCGGGTAAGATCCATTCAATTTTATATTTAACATCATGGGCAATTTTAACATCACATATCAATTCGAAAGTACCGCCTTCGGGTGCATGATGCTTGGCCGTCGATGTTATATTCGGTTTATCCACATGAGTAGTATAGGCTATACAGTAACGTGTTTTAAAATTTAAATATTAGAACTCAGTTTTAATCGAAAACTTGTTTTTTTTGTGTATAGACACACATTAAAATACACTACATGGGAATACTTTTGTCATGCATGGTATTTTTCAAATAAAGTTGTCAAGCAATTAGAAGTAAAGCTCTTCACAATTCCCTCTAGAGAGAGAGAAAATTGTTTTGGGAAAAAGCTGTTCTTTTCGCTTAA
>QOCX01000338.1:110824-127564 GCA_005959815.1 Sarcophaga bullata | reverse complement strand
TAGCCAGCAAGAGTGAGATCACTGATCAATCACCATTTAACTGTAAAAAGGATTTGTTCTAGTTGTATTGAATTTTATACAGAAGAGAAGTAGTTCAAGTTTCCATGCATATCGGCATAAAACAAAGCTGTCATGATGCTTTGTTATAAGCTAGTGAGCATAAGGATATTCTATAATTGCCGTGACGCTACAGTTTAAACCTCAATGTTCCATAGTTTCAATGTCCCCTCAGCATGTTCTGCATTTATTATTCATTCTACTTAACTTACGTCTTAAGTGGCCATTTAGTCAGGACTACAACCTAGCTTCTTATATCATCAATGCTGTGTGTATTCATTTTATCGATGAGTAGCTTGACCTACAGTTGAACTTGACAGATTTGCCAAGTCCTTCATGGCATTTCTATTTACTCTCAGTCACCCTATCGTAAGAGACATTCCAAACGCATCAAAAAATTCCAAACATTTTTAATAATTATGCTCTTGGGCAGCGAATCAGGACTACTAGGGGTCATTCATCAGGGAAAATGAATGCTGGTTTGGGTCTTTCGAGCATTGTAAGCTGATGTAGAACTTTGTTTGAAAGTCCATAACTGATTTTGGGACATGAAGAGTTAAGTGGTTTTACAACAAACACTTTCAACAACTGTTTCAGAAATACAAGTAAATTACTTTATCGTAAGAGATAGGGTACTCCACCAAAGCTTATTTCGGAGCTGCAAAAAAAAAATGTCTGGGATCACGTCTGAAAGCACAAGTCACGAGAATTTTTTTTTTTTTTGAATAATTCGGCTCATGGACTTCTGCGAAACGTTGATCTTTTGGATCACGTTTACGTTTGTTTACGGAGAGGATTTCGTCTAGTTCTTGATGCAACTCTTGATTTCATAGCTTTAAACACCATGCGACCATTGATCTGTACGTGGACGGCTTAACCGGTAGCGGCTTTTAACATCTTCAGTCTCCTTAAATAGTTTATTGCATCGGTAGGCGATCAGGCTATTAATCTCGAGTGCATGGAATGTTTAAAAAAAAATTTCCTATTTTAGGAGCGATACAGTGATATAGTTCTTGTTGTTTAAATAACCCATGACGAAAATTTGAATTGTTTTGAATAGCGGGTGCAGATAATTTATCATAACCCATGTGGTAATAGCGTGGTATATTCAATTCTTCTATATTGAAATAAGTGTGTACAATATTTATGGCCCTAGCACTGTTGTGATGTGTTCGCAAGGAGACGATATGTCGCAAGTGTCGGCTATTGTTTCCAATTCCCTTGTAGATCATGTCCATATCGCATCACTTATACTTTAACGATTTTTGTGCTACAACTGGGACAGGACAGTGTTCGTTTACTAAACTTTAGCGTGGATTTCTCTCCAATTTAAGAGAAGTACGGGTACTGAAGGGTTTAGTATAGCGTAGCCGATCTGAGTATACTTATCAGACACAGTAATTTTGCTTCAACGAAGGCACTTTATCCCATAGTTTTGCCAATATTGCACACGTGAATTAATTGTTTTTGGCCGATTGAGGACACTTAAATGTGAAGTGAGAACCGTTTCAAAAATTTTTTTAGACAGCTAATCTTACCTTGGCTTCATTACTGCATAGCTTGGTAATAAAAGTTTCCAATTGTAAATTCTATTCTAGTATATAGTATATGTGCATATAATAAATATCATGCCTTAGAATCTATATTTAAATAAGTTTGTTATATTTGTACATGCTTAAAACTAAAGTTAGTCATAATTTTAAAACAAATATTTAAAATATAAAATAATTCAACAAAAATAACATGAAACAAACCACATAAATATGCTTAAGAGTATGCGATAAGAACAAAACGAAACGTCAATATAAAATTGAAAACATAAAACAAACATAATGTTTACAGTAAGCCATAGACACCGAACGTTAAGCATAAAAAAAATTTTTTTTGTGAAAAAATAAATGATGGACTTATATAGAGGGCGCAAGCACCAGAAAGCGATTTTTGAATTAAAAACAAAACAATATGAAACATAAACAAATAAACACACAAGGCAAAACAAACTTACTAGTCGAACGATAATGATGAGACGGACGTCTAGTGGTAGCTTGACGAGTTTCTCTAATGTGTGGAGATAATTTCGTTTCTAAACTTTCAAAACTATAGTCCGAGTAATAAGGGTCATAAGGTTTTTTGTTTGTATTCAAATCGTAGCTGTTGTACGGGGCTTTATTGGGCAAGTCGAGTCGTTCACGTTGTGTTCTATTTAAGGATAAATGATTTTCGTTTATTGTTTCTAACTCTGCTGAAATACTAGAATTATATTCGTCACTGTTGTCGTCATCGTCGCCACCATTATCATCACCATCATGCTCAATACTATTGTAAGCATCACTAGCATTATAACCATCACCAATGAGGCGCAGACGTATATTTATGCTAAACATCTCTACACCATTATTGTTGAAATTTTGTTGATTTTTGTTAGGTTTTGAAGATTCAACAACCATTTTAGCGGTACTAAGATTATCACACAAAGTATATGGGCATTTTTTTGAGGTTAAATTTAAAGAAATGCTATTGTTGTTGTTGTTGCTGTTGTTGTTGTTGTTGTTGTTAGTGACATATAAATGGTTAGTTACTAGACTTTTGGATAACACAGTTGGTTTAGTAGTTGTACTAGCACTAGCACTAGCAGTAGTAGTAGTAGTAGTAGTAGTAGAGGTAGGTTTGATATTAGTTTAGTGTGGTTCCATAACTCCCATTGATGCCTTATCCAATTGCTTGGTATTTAATAAAGCTATTGTTTTTTTAATGTTTGTTTTTTTTCATATGTTTAACAATAAATAGTATTTTTAAATTTAAATGAAATAAAATTTGAAAAAACACACACCAAAATAAAGAAAAAAAAGAAGAAAAGAAAAATAAAAGAATGAAAAATATTTCAATTAAATTTGTTTTTTGTTTTGTTAATCATAAATTAACAACAAATCCTTCACCACATGGTTTTTAGTTTAAATTTAAAAAAAATTATTATTTTTTTTTTGTTTTTGTTTTAGTAAGTTATTCCCCCTTTTGTTTATTCCACCGTTTGTTTTTATGTTATTAATTAATTTGTTTAACTACTTAACACTCGAGAGAGAGAGAGACAGAGAGAGATATATTGTTGCTAAAAAATAGTGCATTTCAACAAATACAATACTTTCTTCCAAATACGTTATTAATTTGATATTATCAGTTGGTAGGATAGTTTTTTTTTTGTTTTTTTTTTTTTTGTTTTTCTTTTAAACATTTAAATCAAAAGACCATTAGAAAACTTAAAGAAAAAACAAAAGTAATAACAAGAGAGACGGAAACAAGCACAAAACAGGGGTGCAAACTCACTATGAATGATTTTGTTACCCAAAATAATATCAATTTGCGTTTGTTCCTCCTCGTTACCCGGCGCCGGGATCTTCGGTCGACAGATGTATTCGCCATTATCTTTATCGAAATCTCTCATTTGGAGAACAAAGCCCAAACGTGGATTATAACGTATACCGGTATTACTGGAATAGGTCTAAATCGATTGCAATAATAATAATAATTAAACGTTAATGTAAGATTTACTGTAAAAAAAATTATTTCTTTGTATGCAAGCAAGTGTGTAGAAAAGTTAGAAAGAAGCCAAGTTAGCATATAAAAAACTAATGTATGACAGTGTATTTGAAAATGTTTGTGTGTGTTTGTGTGTGTTTTTAAAGAGAAAATAATTTTGAAAAAAAAAACGCCACCAATTGATGATTTCTATTCATTAAGCGTTCCCAACCCCAAAATTCTTTATTTCGATGTAGTATGAAAATGAGAAAGCTGAATCAGATAGGCAGGAGTAATCTAGTCAATCCCTGCTAGGTCCAAAGTCATGTGTGCAATAAGCAGACAGAAGATAGAAGCCTTCTGTATAAAAAGATGTTTGATAAAGAGATAAAGAGTCCCCCCAAACTAAATGAATTCGAAACAATCTAAACGTTTGTTGGGTAATTACAACAGGAGGAGATTTAAGTCATGTATTAGAAGGAAAAGAAATGAAAAGGTAGTTCCTCAGAATACAAGAAACCTATTAACATATCAATAGATTTACTGTCCCATCTCTCCAATCATTTCGCCTTAGAATGATCGAATATGGATCACAAAATTCTGAAGATTCTGTAATTTCCTCCCTTTCGTCATTGAGTGTCAATTTCCTTGATGTCAAATTCCTCAATTGATCAGCCGGATAAAGTATATGCGTTTCGTTTCCATACCACCGCTGCTGACTTGGTGATTGCAAAATCCAAAAACATAGCACTCGTCTATTTACTTCTCGCCTCCTTTTCGAAAATACTAACGAGGTTTATCGAAATCGTATACTCAGTTCATCGTATACACAGGTCGTAAAATCCACACTCAGTTTACACTGTATGTCCAAATCGACGATTCACAAAATCCTGGCATATTTAAACTCAAGCAATCATGTCCAACGATGTCAGAGGAGCAATGCAATGCGATTTTCTCCAGTTTAAAAATAGCTTAGGCTAGCTGTAATCCGTCTTCCCACTAATTTCGGTGTATAGATTTTCATCTGTCGTGTTAGCACGGTTGAAATACAGGTCTCTAATGCTAATTGTAGTTCATCATTTTATTGATAAACTAGTCGAACTAAACTAATGTTATCGAACTATCCGGAATTAAACTCAATGGAATTTTTCATGTGCAGCTTTTTGTGGGTACTTTGTTTATATCAAATATTTTTGAAATCTGAGATTAGGTTTCTTTTCTAGTGATATTAACGTGTTCCATTTCCATTGTGTAGCTTTATACTTAAGTTACTCACAGTTTACAGTATTAAATATAAACTTCGGTGTCAGCTTTAGTTTCAAAGAAAATTACTTTTCATTACGATTTTACGATTCTATGGTAACCAAGGATACAATATTTATTTATTGACAATAGGTGTGTATGTACAATTTTCTTTCTTACAAAAATATATATTTTCTATTTACAATTTTATTGTAATATACTGGGGGTGACGCAAAAGTCATATCATATAATGAGCGTGTAGGCGAATATTCTTTTATTATTTACTTATTTATTATTTATTTTATTATTTATTTTAACGTGTCTAGCCAGAGGTGATTGGGATCAAATCAACATCTTCCATAAAAACTGATCGGTATATTGGCCTAATAGTACCCTAGTGAGCTATGCTTTAACCTGATCTTACGTATTCTCATGCTTTGTAAGTGAAAAGACAATTAAGGACAGAGATCACGCAAATGGTTGTGAAACCAACAAGTAATTAAAAAAGAGAGCCACAGAATTTTCTCAAATTTGCTGCCCCAACCCAAATGAGTGCTGTATTGTCTCTGAAGCATGATTGGTTCCAATAGAACTGGACAATCAGTTTAGCAGATAGCACAACTATGTAGCATTTAAGATCCAACTCATTGAACCCGTTTTGTTTTTTGTGCATAGCTAATGACTGGTATTGAGGATTTCCTACTGGGATCACCGAGCTTAATACCGATGGCTCCGAAGTGCTGAAAAGAGTAGATTGTATATGTGCAGAGTTCTACTATTAAACTCTCTTATATACGGCCTAACATTTTTTCTTTCAGTCACAGACCATGGCCTATTTGCAAGCGGAGCAATACTTATAGGGTGATAGCATTTTCCCTGAATAACTTTAAAATTTAATCGGACAGTGGGTATGCGATTAAGTCCCTAGCGAAAGTCACATCAATTTGTAATTTCTCAGGGAAATTATGGATTATTCAGAGATATTTCATATATGGGCTCTAGGACTGTTTAATACAGTCGGAAAATGAATTGCTGATGAACTGGAAGAGGCCTTAACAGACATCGCAAAATTGTTTGTATTATAGGGCAAAAGTATTCCGATTGCCTCAGTTAGACCGTGTATCCTCCTTTTGTTTGATAGGCTGATAGTACTTGCAATATTGCCATACTCTCGTAGACTTTTTGTATGTTTAAGAAGAGTGATTGAAGGGTAATTGATTGCCAAGAGCTTTTGAAGCCTTAATATTTACGTCGCTCATAAATCATCATTATTTTCATAATAATTTGGTGTCAAATTGCTGCCAAATAAGTAGAAATCAAAATGTGAAACAAGTAAATACGTAGGGTTGCCATCGAATTTATGCCTTCAAATGTATTTTTTTTTTGCGTAACCAGAGCTTAAAGCTTTAATTCCTATTAAAATTGCCGCTCAATTGTATTATGATATGACTTTTGCATCGTCTTGTATATTTTTGTTGAGTAATAAGTGTCAGTCAATAGGTTATTACTGACATTTATATGATCGAACTACAATTTAATACTACTTTCTAGCAATAAATAAAACAAAAGTAAAAAAGAAAATGAAAAAACATACGCAAAATATGAACCGTTACTAGAGTTTCATTGGATTCGACCACACAGCTTAACAGTGAGGGACACTTGTCCAGACCGTGTACGTGAAAACCGAATTTCGGATTATAACTAAGACTCTCATATACAAAACCGGCACCACTAATAGGCAAAGTGACATTTGATGAACGTATCGTAAATGTCATATTACTGTGTTCATCATCCTTAAAGACAAAATTATTAAAAAGATTTGTGTATGGAAATGTAAATGGTAATGAATGTAAAAAATAATGAACCAAATATGAAAGGTTATTGATGAGATAGCTAAAGCTATTTATATCATGTAGCATGTAGTTTGAGTGAATAAGATTAAGAGTTAGTTAAGAAAATTTAAAAGTTTAGGAAATAAATTTCAGTTTTTTGAGGTTATCTCGATAGATTTTTAGGTTATGTAGACAGATTAGGTACATATTGAGTTAAATGTTATTAAGAAAATACAAGAAGTAGTAAAAAGAAATCCATTAATGTTCTCCAATAGATTGCTTAAGCATTTTAAATCTTAAGATTGTTTCAAGCCTAGTGACATTAGAATTATTAAATCTTGTATTGTATTAAATAACTTCTTAGTCGCTTTGGTGATTGCTAGCTCCTGTATTATTTGGGCGTACAGCAAATGTGGAAACGGTTTTTGTTCGACGAAAACGAAAAGGCAAACAACTGGTAGGCCTTTATGGAATTCTAAAAGAGATCTCGAAACAAATCGAAACCGGAAAGATCGCTCTCTCAGTTTCTGTCAGGTCATCATGACATGACATCTAGATGGGACAACTATTGACAGGATATGTTGGTCTGAAGGGGAGCATCTTATGACAGTTGAATTTTACACTATTGCAACAAGAATTTGTCGTAAGTGACTCAGTCATCATTGTCAGTGATCGTCCGCTGCAGAAATTGATCAATTAAGCAAAAACCCGTCTATGTGAAAGAATTTTCGTCTCACAGAAAATTATTCCGAGCCCTTGGGGTAACTCACGAGTAAGCTTCTATGCCATCTACTTGGACAGCAAACACAAAGGAAGGCAGATAGTAATATTATTTAACAGATAGGCCACCATTTGAGCCTCCGATTTTATGAATCTAACTCGAAAATAACATCTGACATGGGGCATCTGAATTCGCTTGGTAGGGGAAATGGAATATCCGTCTGCAGGTTAACAGGTCATGTGGGAATACGCGACATTTAAGGATTTAGAGGAGTTTGCAACCAGGGGACCTTTGGATGGAAGGACATACTCAGTAGTAAGGAAGATGGAGGCAGAAACTTTTTTATATCTAATAAGTTTAAAGCTTTCATTGCTTAATTACAAAATAAGGGGACTTAAGTAATGCATCAGATCAAGAATAATAATCTCGGGTTAATAATCGGCCTTCAATGCAATTAAAAAGAATACATGTTCAGAGGAGGACGTAGATTCCGTGATGATGTGAGTGAATCACTAGACCACATACTTGTAAACTTTGCGGCACTAATGCATTCCAAAGGGAAGCAACTGGTTGCATATCATATGATATACACAGAACTAACAGCGTTGTCGACATTACATCTTGAAGTTTATCTCGGGGCAATAGGATTAGGTCTGTGCTATATAGGATTGGTTGCAGCATTATGACATGACGATAATATTAGGAGACGTAATGACAGCAGCTTTTAAACTTCAAGCCGTTTCGGAACAAAATAGTGAAATAATGGATTCCGTTTTACTACACCTTATATATAAAAAAAAAAAAGAAACAGAGCATATTTTAAATAAAGACGCTTTAAATGAAACTGAAATTATAAGGAAGAAAAAAACTATGACTTTGTAAAAGAATTTTTATACAATTGAAGGAAAAGAAATGATGTCGAGTGTAACTGTGCTGAAGTATTACTATGCGGCGATGCAGCGAAAGCTAAGCTATTACAGAGTGTATCAAATAATTGCTTTCAACTTACCGAACCTTTGGGCGTTGTTAATAGAACATCATAGTGTGGCATAGTTGGTCTACAAGGTATGACTGCATCTTGAAATTGTACAACATAAGTTGCGGGAAATTCGATTGGAGCCAGCAAATGATTTTTATCTAAAAACCAGATTTAAAAAGCAACAACAAATTACAATCATATTAAATTTTAAATGAAAGAAATAAACAATAACTTACCATTCACAAAAATATATATGGATGAGGCCAAATTATTGTTTGCCAAATCGTTGAGTTCAGAATCTTCCATCAAATCAATATTTTTCTTTAGGGCACTCGATTTGACACAATAATAATTGGCAACATTTAAATAGCTGACCTCTTTCAAGGTTAAACTAAAACCATAACGTCGCTTTTGATCTTCGGGTTTGTAGGTGTTCTCTTCGGGTGTTATATCTCTTGGATATTTCCAGACCACCTCTTCGCTATCCTCACATCTTATGGTATAGTCGGTGTTCTCCTCTAAGATGATCTCCTCCTTTAGAGGTATGATAAGTGGTGCCCCCAGTTCCACAGCAACATTTTCATTAAAATCATCATCATTGTTCTGTTTACTTATATTGTTTTGAAATGTTGTTGTTTGCGGCTTCGTTTGCGGCACTATAAGAAAGAAAGTAAGTAGAGAGGGGTGTCAAGTGAAGTTAGAGTACTTATAGATAGAACAAGGCTTACGAGTAAATCAAACAAAAGAAAAAAAAGAAAAAAGAAAACAAAAAAAAAGTATTTAAGTTTGTTTTTATTATTGTTATTGTTATTGTTATTGTTAATGGCATTTGACAGTTACTGTCTGGCGGCGCTATTTCGCCTACAATATAGACACACACAATTCTGATTGTTTTTATAATTCTTTTGTTATTATTATTGTTGTATCATCATGTTCATATCATCATTTATAAACAGTTTTTTTTCCTTTTTTTTTTTTTTTTTTTTTTTTTTGCAAAATGATGATTGAATTTGAACTTTCATTTCTTCATTACAAGCTTAAGAGTTTATTGTGGCTCCAATATGTGCAGTTGGGCGGCTGTAAATACTTGTATCTGTAGCAGTTATCTGCTGCCACTGTCTACAACGGCTGCCACTGTTTGTTTACACTTTACGACTCTCTGCACACACATGGACTAATTAGCTTAGTGTACGAAATTAATCGAATCTTCTCTGAAAGCTAGAATTTTATATTTCTTAGACCAATTGAGTGAAACTTTTATGTCACCTCGTTTAGGGTGTTCTTTGAGAGCTTGAAACTACCACTAATACAGAAATATTGTTGTTTTTTTACTAAAAGCTTGTTAGCTTTTACAAGTCTTTTCAATAAATCTGGCTTTCAGAGCATTGGGTTGTAACATGACGACCTACAAGATGGTCAAAGGCTGCCACAAAACTTTCAAATCCATATATAGCCAAATGTGTTGCCCAGTCTGAGGTAAGCCCCTTGTTATAATCCGCTAATGGTGGGTTTGAACTAACGCAAACAACGCATAAAACCGCCCAGTTCCCCAAGAGACACGTTCGCTACCATGTCCAGATCTTTATTGTTCAATAACCGTTGAAGTCTGTTCTTTAGTGCAGGGTACTTGTATAATAGGTGTTGTACCGATTTCGTTTCCTCCAAATTATGGCAGCTTCTGCAGTAATCCTGATTTGCCAGACCGAGCCCTGTAGCAAACCCGCCAATAGTGCAGTATCCCGTTAGAATGCGAGCCTTTCTCTTGTCGAAATATAGCCGTTCCCTGGTTTGCCACGGCAATTTTGAGATTCGTCAATCAGATATGTGGAGTGGTAAATTTCATGTTGTTTTTTCCAATTTGGAAAAGTATTCTTGTATTGTATTCCTGGGTCGCCACAGCAGTTTTGAAATTCGTCAATCTGGTGTGTTGGACCACACATGGTTTTTTGAATTTCATGTTTTTTTTTTCCAATTTGGAAAAGTATTCTTGTATCGTCTCCGATCCTTTTCGTGCCAATTTGTCCGCCTTTTCATTTGTCTCTATGCCTACGGGCAGAATAAATTAGAAAATTTGGTCTAAGCAGGACAGAGAACGCTCGGAAAGACTGATAAATTCCCAAAGGAATCATTACTGCAGGTCACCTAATGGGCACTCATGCGCGATACATTGGTCTTGGTTTCATGGTAAATGCCTACTGTAGGCTTTGTAGAGACACGGTACATACTCAGTACGTATTATGTCGTAAGGGAAAGGCCTCGTGTGTTTACTCTGAAACGATTTAAATGATCTCTTGGTAATAGACACAAGAGGTCTAAGTCACTTCATCTGAATCTCTGACTGGCAGCAGGAGTAGGGGAATTAGATAACTGTGCTATAACAATGGATTGACGCCCATCCTATTAGAATTGTTTTCTTATGTTAAGAAAATGTTTCAGTGAAATTGAAATACAATATAGCTGATATAAGGCAAATAAATCGGTAATACTATATGGTTTGAAATAGAATTTCAACTGTGAATTAATTTTTATCTTAACGTTTACATTTTTAAAAATTTATTTTTTAAGTTCTTGTTCTTTCTTCAATAATGAAAATATTTTGTTTTATTAAAAACACTAAAAAAATATTTCGTTGTAGTTATTGTTTTCTAATCACTAACATTTTACGTTCTTTCTATATTCAAAACTAATAAAAACAATATAATCTAAAGAAATAAATATGATGACGTAAATTAAACATTTTAATACGGGGTTTATAAACAATTCAATTGATTTGTAGTGTTATTTTAATGAAAACGTTCTTCTTGCACATTTACTTTCATAAGATTTCATCTTCATACTCAAAAGATTCAAATTGTTCGACGTGACCTAATTTTAAGCGACATAAAACCATAAATTTTGATTTCAAGAGCCACATGGATTATACCCGAATAACAGTAACAAGTGCCTTAAGCAAAGTGATTTAAAATTTAGTTGAATTTTACCAGAATTTAAACCAAACTGAGTGTTATTGTTAGCACCGACTTGTAAAATGCAAGCAATGCATTCCTTTGGCCTTGATATTGATTTCCAAAAAAGCTGCTCAAAGTTTTCTAGGAGATATAAGTCATAATCCACGAAAGTGATTAGTATTGTATTGAGAATTATATCTCTGGATTTAATATTCGAACTGTACCTATCAATAAAGCTGGATTCACCCATGGTTTCGGAACAAAATTTTTGTTTGCGAAACAATTTTTTTTTCTATGGAGTTTGACATTTCTCTTTTTGCGAGAGAAAGAGAGGAAGAGAGTCATTTTTTTTTGGAACAATTGGTTTAATTTTAATTTTTGCTCCGAAACAATTGAACAGTGCTGCCAGATATTTCAATTTTATAAGCAAATTTAATAGAAAATTAATAGTAAAACTAATAAGTCGTTTACAAACATATTTCATATGGCAGCCTTGCTTTTCCAGAACAATTGTTCGAAGTGGGTGAATCGTTTCAGAACAAACTCTCAAAAAACTAAAATTGTTTCGGAACAAACATTTTGTTCCGAAAGCATGGATGAATCCAGCTTAAGATAAAAGAAAATCTAGACGTTCTAAGATAAATTATGCTTACTGATGTATGACAGCTACCTACATCGCAATCAGCTTGGAAGAATGCTTAAAAACTAACCTTAGAGAGATAGAAGAATAAATCAAGACCACAAGCAGTCCCAATTCCTGAATAAATATACGATTGAACTCAGTTCTATACTCGATAGATGTAGAAACCACAACACTTTTTGCATCTCCTTAATGGTCGCAGAATGCTATAAAATAAATGCTGATTGTTGAAAAACTATTGAAAGCGATCAACAAGTCCACTACAGCAATAAATCATTTGAGAATGGCAAGGACAATCTGTAAGGTTATCACATTAATAAGGCTTATGAGAGAAACGATTGTTAAAAGAAAATAATTAATAACAGTCTTTACACTCTTGTGCATGTGATCAAAAAGCCATAAAATTTACTTTGAAGTACCGCCCCATATACCAGACTTCTGTTTAGTTATCGGTTGAAAATTTCACTTAGGATCATTGTTATTGTGCAAAACGATACCAACTGAATCGTTAAGTTCGTCATGCCATCTTTGGGCGATTTTTAAGCTGCATGGGTAATATAGACATCGAAAAACGTCAAACAATGTTGACATTTTAGTTCAGTAATGTCTGACAAGGCATTGAGAATAACTTTCGTGCAATTATGCTTTTACTAACTTAACTTTCTTACTTAATTGGTGGTTACAAACCTTTTGGTCAGGATAGCTTCTTCCATCACTCATGTTGTGTGTGTGTTAATTTTATCCAAGAGTGGTGGGTCTTACAGTTGAAACGTCGACTTCGCAAAACAGATTTCTGAGAAAATTTTCTGAGAGTTTCTGCCAGAAAACTGTTGAGAGAAAGTTGTCGAAATGTTCAAGAAATTTTATCCAGCGATTGAACCACGGGCTCCCGTCTAATAAGTCGTAATATGTTGGCTTATTAGCTGTTATTAATACGACGCCTTCAAACAGTTTTGAAATTAATTTTCTCAATTCAAAACCATTAACAGACAGAGAAATGTGCGTTGTAAAGCTGTCGGAGCGCGAGTTCTTGCGGAAGTCACCAAAATATCGATTCATCGTAGAATCTAACTTATTGATCGATAGGGAAATTTAAGGTGGCTTACAAGACAGCTTGTACAAGAATTCAAACCAAACGACCATCGCTTGCTTCCTTTTTAAGCCATTACTTTCATTTATAATCTATTTTCTGGGTTTGACAAATGACGTCATCTGTCCTTACCTTTTTTTAAAACATAGGATCTGCGGTTTCGGTGAATAACAAGTCATGCTGATTTATCAGTAATAAACGCCTTAAAATACATTTTACCATCTCTGTATAACCTAACTTTGTTAACTATTTAATATAATCATTTGTAATGTTGCATTTGACAATCATCAGTTACTAACATTTTTTCATGAGTGCAATATAAGGAATTAGTAATAATTCTTTTTCTATTGATTGCTATAAAAATTTTTATTTTCTTTTTATTTTTGCGCCTTTCAATGATTGAAAATTATAACAAAACAATACAATTATTTGTTGTATTACTGAAGTCATCATGCAGATTGATAGTGTTATTGCAATTGTTGTTGTTGTTGTTGTTGTTATGAACGATATGAATAAATATTTTTATATATATGTACATACACTTTTCTTATACACGACTATTTGAAAATTATGGCACGCAAATGTATTGAATTCAAATGCAATGAATTGAATTGAAACAAAAATGATATCAAATGTGATGATGGTGTTAATGATGCCAATAAAAGAAAAGAAAAATTTTTTAAAGAAAAAAAATATCAATTGAAATTAAAACAATTACACTTATATACATACATATGTACATACATACATACATGCCCAAGTATATAAATTTCAATATTTTGAATAGCAATAAATTTCTTTTCTTTTTTTTTTTATTTAAAATTTTCCGCCAGTCTAAAGTCCATTTGTAGGCTTTATAATTGGAAAATTGTAAATTTCATTTTGTTGTTATTGTCACTACTAGTTGGTGGTGGTGTTGTTATTGTTGTTGTTTCTGTTGGTCATGGTAAATTATTTAAACTGTGTCATCGCAAGAGTTCAGTTTCGCAACAGCAGAAAGAAAACTTTGAATTGAAAACATTTATCACAGAAGTGACATCAAGTTTTCATAATGACAACACCAACCAACCAACCAAATCAACCAAACCAACCAAACCAACCAAACCAAACACTCCAACCAACCGGCCAGCCAACCATTTGAAATGATTTACTAACAACTGTTAGTTAAAGTAACGTGTTGTACTAGCATGCATGCTTTTTTTCAATTCAAAAATTTTTTTTTTTTTTTTTTTTGAAAATTTGAATCCATTATTTAAAAATTATAACACGTTTCCCTTTGCTATATGCACGTAGTTGTATTTTGAGCATACGTTTGATCAATTATTAAATTTATTTGATTAAATAGTTTTCCCTTGCTGAGTGCAGGCAGTGCCTGTAGAAGAAAAAAAAGAAAAGAAAAGAAATTCCCAAGAAAAGTTGTAGGATTTATGCCATTGAATGCCACACACATATTTGTTCTTCATTTAATTTACTTGTCGTATTCAGTGTTTGTTTGTTGATCGACCGAATGATTTGTCGTTTAACTGTCACCAGTGATATATATGTTCACAGTTGGTGCATGGAATATATTTTAACTTGATTGCAGTCTGCAATTTGCCAATTTTATGACATAGAAAATGAAGAAAAATTTTATTTCTTCTGCTTAAATACAATTCGTTTCATTTTTAATTGATAAGTGGGCCACATTTTAGTAGTTAAAAGGGATCTTATGCATCTTAGCACAAATAACAATTGAAAAGGTGATGCTAATTACCCTGGTGATTTAAGTCTCTGTAGTGAACGTATAGATTTTTATCATGGTTTTTGGAATTTTTCAAAATAACTGGCTCTAACCCCTTCAAACTTCTGTCAAACGCTGTCTAAATAAGCGTTACAGGATCCAAGCAGTTACTAACCGCAGTGGTGTTCTATGGTTCAATGGTGCCCTGACACAACACTGAGGGAACAACATTCCGAAGAAAAGTAAGTAAGAAAGTAACGTTGCCACAGCGGCAATTCTAAAAAAAACTTCTTACAGATATCATGAAACACTCCCAATATAAGTGAATTAAAGGCAGCCATCGTAAAGACACGAAACAAGATGGTAGATGAAGATAGAATACCGGCAGAAATGCATCAGAATGACATTGGAACCATAGAAAAACGCCTAAGGCCCTACATCACAAGAATTTATTACATTAGCATCGATAATATTATGCTACAAGGGCAAGCATAGGCTTTACATTGAAGTTGCCATAGCATTAGATGTGAGTCCTTGGTTCAACTCCTTTTCCTGAGCAGTTTTCAAACAAAAATCCTGAGAGTAAATAAAATTGCCACAAAAACTTTCTCGAAAAGCAAAGTGTTCAGAGACGACATTAAAATCTAAGTCCAGCTAACATCGCTGCAATGAGAAACTAGGTTGTAGCCTGACTAAAGGATTGCAGTGACCAAATTGTAGTCAGTAAGTAAGTGTTACCGAATGGCAGAGCGGCAATAGATGTAAATGACGGGCTGAATCAAGCAAGAATCGTATTTTGAGGATTTCAGGTCATACAGAGAATTTGACAAATATCTAGACATACTAAGCTGAGAATATTTAAGGCAAGTGAGTTCCGTTTTTCTGGTGTCCACTAGAATAAAGATGTTTGCCATCTGTTATTGCCTAGAAACAGCATTCTCACTCTGTAAATGAATTAAGTCGTTTTATTGAATTGAGTGCTACTCTTAAGAGGTAGCACTAACAGATATTCAGCTGATGTTCGTCTTTGATGTACTTAGAGAGTTAATGAATGTAAAAAATCTATGACGACAATTTTTCTTTTCCCCTTCATTCAAACCAGGATTGCATAGGTTTGTTTTCAAGCACTATGATCAATACTCTGAGCTGAGCTGTGGATAGTGGTTAGGAGTAAGATTTCTTTGAAAGTTGTTGTTTTTGGTGTCGACAGATATTTCTGCTAGTTTTATATCGAATTTTCTAACGCTTGTATTTATAAAACTACACTTATAGCTGAGAGATGAGAGCCAAGATATAATATTGTCATTACCACGGGACCTTATAGGATCTAATTAAATTGTGCTCTTTAATCCTGCTGTCAATTTTACATTTTAGCCGAGCCATACGTAATTTACGTATTATTTTCAACGGTAGACTTTTTTGTAGAATACTGTACTTTCTCATTAAGTCTAATGTATGTGTATGTAATGGTGTATGTATGTAAGCGCCATTATATTTAAAGTGACAAATACTTTTAATAACATTCACTATTGAATTACAAATCCATTTATGTGTGAATGAAAGTAATTGTTGAGTGACATTATTTGGAATTAGCGTTTCGCATAAATATTTTCATCACATTTGAATGAAGTCAATAAATTCTATCAGGCGTTAAATTAAACTCTTTAATATACACACTTGAATTGTTGTTGCGAATACATTTAAAGAGATTTCTATTTAAATTTGTTTTTTTTTTTAAATTATTTTTAACAGGAATTCGTCTTGATTAATTTGTGTTTACAATCATATTTCTTTTCATTTCAATAAAACATCTGGTTTTTTAAAACCACAAAGAAATTTATTAAAGCAATTTCTTTTCTTTTTCTAAAAAAAACAAAACCAAAAACAAGAACAAAAATTATTAATAAAAATAAATTGAATATATTTATACAATATAGTAAGAATACAATGTTGCATATGATATTTTTATAATTCCATAATATCATAGAAAATGAATTC